>CAUYON010038264.1:0-11712 GCA_963573935.1 Arctocebus calabarensis
GACATAACATTCATGAGATTTTCTCATTTACTGTGTGAAAACATTTTTGTTCTGCATTTAGTAGTTTTCTCCTGACCCTTTAAACATGCATATACTTTTAAATAAAGAGGAAATAGGGAACTGTAAAATCTCAGTATCGAATAAAAGAGGTATATGTGGGAAGAGAATCAGCAAGAAAAAAGGCCTTAATATGTGGACAGAATTACAAAAAGTTAAATAAAACAAACTAAAATATCACAAATATACTGTTAGAAACTGATGAGACAAATGCATGGGCGCTTCATAGCCTGGGAGAGCTATAAGGGATATTTTTGTCCTCACCTATTAAAACTAAGGCATCTCAATCTATAGATTGACTAATCATACAATCAATAAATTTTCATTTTGTTTCCATAATAAATATGGAATATATATATATATATATATTCTTGGTCATTTAAAGACAAGATTTGAGTCCCAGTACCAATATGCTACCAAATCCACGTGATTTTGAATGAGTTAAATTAATTGAGTTTCCTCATTCCAAAAATAATGCTGACTGTACTCCAAAATTTCTTCTACTTCATCTGCTGGATAAACTGGAAGCTGAATATCCATCTATTTTGAACAGTTAGTGTGACAGATGCAGTGGGTGAGATCCTGATGTACAAGGTTTACTTCCTTGTGTTGAGGGACCTGCCTTTGAGAATAGCACGCAGCGAGGGAAAGACAGAGACAGAAACGGCACATGGTAATGTCTCCATGTCCTCAGAAAGATGCTGGCAGTAAAGGCTTTAGGAGTTCAGAACAAGAAAGATTACTTAAAGCCAAGTGTACCTAAAGATTCTCCATGGTAAAGATAATCTTTTACCTTGAGGAATCAGGAAGTTAAGTTCAACTTGTAGGAAATTATTTGAGGCAGAGAAAACAACATGCCCAAGCCCTTAATGCCATAGAGGTTTCAGTGCCAGTGGGGCTACAATGAAGACAAAGCAAGATGGATGCTGAGTTTGCAGAGTGACTGCATAAGAAAAAAGAATTTGGCCTTTTAGAGTGTAAATGTAAGTTACAGTTAGGTTTTAGAGCATTTCGAGATGGAATATACCATAAAAAATAGAATTTGAAAAAAATAATCTTCAAAAGCAATGTCCCCCCAAACAAACCATCACATCAAAGATTGAGGTCATAAGGTCATAAATTTGAAACTAGAAACAAAAAGGCATAAGAAAGGGTAAGAGATGCTGGAGATCACTAAAATTTTCAGACTAATGACTCAAAGACTAAGTATAAGAATGTTTGGAATGAAACTTACCTTGGTTTTCAGCAATCAGGTAGAGATGTCTAACAGGTATTTGGGAATAAGACTGGCCTTAAATAAAAATCAGACTAGAATCTCCCAAGAGCAATAGCTGCCCTTTGTTGACAACCTGCTATCTCATAGACACTTTTTTATTCCTCCACCAACCCTATTAACTTTTTTTCTTTTTTTTTTAGAAAAAGACTTCAGGTTTGCATAATTTTATACTTTACTTATTGTCATTCTCGAGTGGTGAAACTAGGATTTGGACTGACCCAAAAGTCATCCTTTAAAGAGGGTAAGAGTGATAAATATAAAATCTAGATAAACATATTTACAAAAGCTCTAGTTTGTGCTGAATGTGATGAATCAAGAATTAAATGGTGGGTTTAGAAAATTAGTGGTATTAAATCAAGGAAGTGAGCCTGATCTACAATTTAAAAGGGAAGAACACTGGGCAGCAATTAAGGGGAAGGAAGTTGTTTGGTACACTTAGGATCAGCTGGATGAAGGCTTGCAGGTGGTGGAGGAAAGATTGTCTGTGAGCAGAAGAAGCTGCAGAGCCCAGTTTTGCTAAAATAACAAAGCGATCTGGTCAAATCCTGGAAGGTCTTCCTCCATCTTGATGTGTCCTACAGGATGAGAAACTCCTTTGGCTTCGAGACTTTAAGCCCTCGGGTAATGAAGACATAATTTCAAGGAATATTTTAATAACTTATTTTGTACCGTTCCAGCTTAATTTTGGTAAAGCACTTTTTAAATAAAATCACATTTTATAAACCATGAAAACTTTATAAGGAAAAATTACTGCAATTTTAAACTCCTAATTTGCTTTACTATTCTTCAATTTTCACATTTGTACCATTTTCGCAGTGGTTTTAATTAGAAAGAATTATTATTTTATCTCAGTATATAAGTAATATGTATTTATTGTGAAAATAAACCATAAAGTAAAGAAAATACCTGAGGAAAAAGTAAAATTTCTCCAAAATCACACCACAAATAACTAATCTTGATATTTCAAAGCATAAGCTTCCAGATGTTTTTCTGTTGACACGTGGAGTATACACAGCCTAATTTCCAATGAATATAGAAAAGACAAACTCCCCAAAATATAACGAATTTTCCAATGGTATATAGTAACTTAAATTTTTTCATGAATTTCATTTACATTTTTTTCTGCTGTTGTTTGGTGTTACATAAATTTGTTGACTTCACTAAATACTCTAATTCTATGTAAAAACAAGAAAAAACACGAACTAGTTTTACACTTTAGCGCTTTTATATTACAGACTGTGACAGAGCTCTTAATATAAATAGAATGGTCAAAATCTAAGTAGAAAAAAGATGTGGTTGTGTATACATATATATATATATATATATACACACGTATATGTGCATATCTATAGCTCTGCTGGGACTAGCATTACATTGATCTTTCAAAATGAGAACTTCAATTATGGGTACACATTACCACTGAATTACAATGAATGCATTGCTTGTAGAATATAGGGACATATCATGACAAGTGAATAACTCATTTCTAGACAACATCCCTATTGTGTCTCTCATTTGTCTACTGATGAAGTAACCGTATTGAAGGCGCTTTGGTAAGCCAACACAGAGACATGCATGACTTAAATCTGAATGAAAATTAATCAATTGATTCCATTAATTAGCATTATAAAATTAACATCTGGTATATAGTAGGCATGAAATAAATATGTATTAAATGTCAAATGAATGGAAGGGGGATTTCATCATTCATTCTTCAGTCAACATTTAGTCACCTGAGACCACATATCATGCTCTATGCTATTATTAGGATAAAATGATAATATTCCCTTTCTAGGAATTGGGGAAGAAAAAAGCAAAGAAACCCTTACAAAAAAGTGTTAAAGTGCTATTGTAAAAACATGCATGGATATTTAAGTTTGCCTAGGTGTTGAATTTAGGGATAAAAAGAGTTACTATTCAAAAAAGGGTAAAAGCTGAAATAAAAAAAATCTGAATTGATTTATGAGGGATTAATGAAATATGCTATAATTTTGTCATAAATTCTATTGTACAATTAAAGAAAACAAATATAAAAGTAATTGTCACAGACCTCATAACTAATGATAGGTCAGGAGGATAAGGAATACAACTATTGCTTATCCATGTTCTAGACCTTAGTCATTCCATTGTACCACATTAGTGGATACAGCAGCAGCATCTCAGAAATGTGACTGAAATTACACAGTAAATAGCTGTCGGGATAACAAAGAGCCTTAATTTAGATCTAAACTTCTCTATTATTATTTTTAATTGTTTGCACATATAAGGTTATAGGAACTAGTTATACACATACATTTGTGTGATTGAACTATTGGCACTAACATTTTAATAACATCTGGCTGACACCAAAAGTGGTAAAGTTATAAGCCTTCCCATTTTTATATTCTTGGCTTAATTATTCCCCAAATCCTCACTTGTTGTTTAGATTCTCCACCAAATATAACCAGTGTGTTGT
Source organism: Arctocebus calabarensis (assembly GCA_963573935.1). Classification (NCBI taxonomy): domain Eukaryota; kingdom Metazoa; phylum Chordata; class Mammalia; order Primates; family Lorisidae; genus Arctocebus; species Arctocebus calabarensis. Next base: position 3,789 of record CAUYON010038264.1, read on the forward strand.
TATGGACAAATCTGGTCTAGGTGTGAGGCCCAGGATATTACACTGCTGTACATTCCTCTGAAGTTTCAGGCAAGTCTGTACTTGCTACCTAATTTTCATCTAAATTTTACTAAATAACCTACTGGGGGATGGAGGTCATATAGGCTTGGGACACCACCAAACACAGAACAAATCTTTTATTTTGAAAGGATTTCTAATCACTCTGGTGCTTTGTCTAAAAAAAATAACAATTACTAAGACTGTTTTCACTTCCAAATTTTATGATGTATGTATATAAATCTTGTTGCATTAGGCTTGCCTATAAGAAAAACACAATTTTGGCTAAGTAATAAATGAAAACTGGCTAAAAATAATTCTAAGTAGATTGCCTTTGATTCTAGTATTTTATCTGTAAAAGTTACTTTGATGGTGTGTCTATTTTTTCTTAAAGTTCCAAATGTAGTTACTTGAATTACTTACTCTATATACCAGTAACTGCATGATATATAACCTTTCACAACATTTGAATGTTGCATTTTTCTTATAAATGAATTTCGCCTGCTCTGACAGTCTTTTTCCGAAGCCTGTAAGCATAAAATTAAAATACGAAACACCTATGAAAATGGTTCCCTGAATTAGTGGAATGTATGTTATGCATTTGATAGGGCACTAATAAAAACATTTTTTTTTTACTGTATTTGAAATACATCTTTCTGTCATTTGATTTTTTTTAATTATCAAGAAAATAATCATGGAGTAAGTACCCCCCAAAATTGTTTTAAAGTCTATAACAACCCAAAAATAAATAAATAAGAGAAAAAATATTAAGGATTGTAATTATAAGAGAATTAGAAATCGACTGATTTTCTTATCTTTATAACCATTTAATATTTTCTGAATTCTAACGATCAATTGACTAATCTTAAAACTATATCTAACTTTTTCTATAATGATATAATAAAGCATTCAAATGTAAATAAGTTACCTTTTTCTTAAAATATTATTTAAATATTGCAGTTTATGTGTGGCCAGTTGGAAGTTACTGAACAATCTTGTATCAATCCCTTTTCCTCTATAAAACCTAGAAGAAAGTTACAAAATTGTTGGGTTTTTTAAGTTGTTTTTTTTTTTAATTTTTGTTTGTTTTGCAATTGTATGTTTCTGTGTAGGTATTCTGAATTCAGACTGATGCAATAAAAACTTGAAAATAGTTATTTTTTATATAGAAAGTCATAAATACAGGTATTGTTATATAAGTAGTAATAATGCATACACTAGTCTTTTCAAAATAATTGGTATGTCACAGACTTTTATTTTTGTATGGGTGCTTTTTGTATGTCTAAAGTAAATATGAAGTACTTTTATAAATAACTAGTAAGTTTGGAAGAATCAATAGGTACATATGAAGAAGATGTAGGTGAGTACAATTTCATAGTCCAGGGTGTGGTCTTTCCTTTCTAAGAGCAATAGTAGCTCTTTGCCTCCTAATTCCGAATGCCTAGATTGTGATTGAGGTAAGACTGCCTTCTCTCATACAAGTATAGAAATATAATATCCACCACAGACAAAGAATATCAAAATGATATTCTTTAGAATATCATTATTGCCCATAAGAAAACTGAAGTTGAGAAAGATTATATAGATCTCCATGACCAAAAAAATCAATAAATGTGGGAGACAGATCTGAGCTTCCATCTGTCTGATAAGGAGCACTCTACTCTTTCTTCCCAGGTAGAAAAATGCCTTTTTTGTACAGAGATGCAACAGAGAAGAAAGACAAAATTTCCTGCAAAAGAACTAGTCTTTGATATAGTTGGGGCCACCTTTTCCCAGAAAGATTCTGCTATCACAACTGTCAGACATTTTTTGACTACAGTCAACCTCGCTGGGGCTGCCTCTGGGGAGTTGCTTTCTGAGTAACTGAGGGTTGAATACACTCCGGGGACAAGATCCCCATGAGGCCAAGAACACCTGTTGTGCTGATTTAAGCTGAAGATGAAGAAAGGATGAAGAAAAAGGAGAACAATGCAACTGTGCTGACATTTGTAATTTTATTTCCATTTGATAAAGAAAAGCAAGCAAACAGAAGAATATATTTTTCTGTCACATTTGTCAAATAGCTAAATCAAGAGTTGTCAAATTATAGTACAGGCGATCTAGAGAGGTGGTTGGCAGGATGTCTCTATTAATGCTGTGATAAACATTCATAAAAACAGAGGCTGGGTGTCCATTGGTCAGAGGCACTTTAGAAAAGACTCTTGCATTGGCCAGACATTTGGATTCCTTCCATTTCTGAGGTTGAGTAATTCTATGCTGAAAATTATACTCATAAACTTTTAATTTAGGGCATGGAGGTGGTATAGGAAAACAAAACAAACAAACATTTCAAAGTTAAATACATTCCAGCACATGATACTCATCAACTCTCTGCCAAAATATTCATTTTATAATATAATAGCTGGCATTCTTGTCTAAATGTACTAAATTTGAATTAGGGGAAAAACAATGTACTTTTATTTTTAACATGAAACTTAAATGTTAAATTTCTGTTGGTTGGTATGAAATACTTTTCATTGCAATAAAATGACACTGGAAGTTCTATCTAAAAATAAAATATGTGACTATAAAATGTATTCATCAGTTATTTTTTCTCTCTTTCATCATTTAATTGCCTGATTTTCCATAAATATGCTAAAAAGGAACAGAATGGATTAGTTGAGCTCAATTTACTTCTCTGGACAAGATCTGAGCAATTAAAGAGATCAATCCTATTTATAATATTTTCTGATCCTAACATTTCCCAGGTTAGAATGTCTTTCTTTTCTAATTCAGACTATAAAACACCCATGTATCACTTTACTAATTAGGCAAGTTTTTAAAATTCCACTAGCAGTGAACATATTTCTCATTGTCATATCATTGAACAAAGTAGGATACTTTAAAAGCAGCTTTAAAGTTAAAGAAATTAACAATATGCCCCCGTATTAGCTGTAATCTGGTGAAACATCTTGGTAGGCATTGTGCTATGATAGAGAGACACACTAAATCAAAGCAGATCTGTTCTGAAGTATTTTCAACTTCAGCACATCAAGTAAAATGGCTCCTTGTTCCATATGTTGTTTATTCTGGAATGTGAAGGATATTTTATATTAAACATCTGCCTGCATATTGCTTTCATAACCACATTTGTCTGAGGGGAAAAAAAATCACAAACTTCATTGAGAGTGTTTTATGACCTTTAAATATACTATACAATAACATTTCTTTTAGATTGACAATAAACCAGGCATTCTGCTTTGATATAATTTTCAGCAGGCTTATGTTGCCAGACTCCGTGGTACAGTTTATATCAGTACAAATGATGAGTGACTACAAAAAATGAGACTGACGGAGGCTTGAGTTTTGTTCTGTTTTTCTTTCTACATTTAAATTCTTTAAAAATTCTTCAAATTTCTTCATTAATTAGAAGTAATTTTCAACTTTTCACCCGATGTTTGAAGCCTTCTATCCCGACTCCAATATATGCTTTAAACAGATCTTAAGTATCATTTTTATTTTTCTCTTTTTGAAAGTGAGCCAATTCATTTTTTCCTGAGTGTACCTGGCACTACCTTTGCTCCTGCATTTCACACTGCTTCTCCTTCAGCTGCTGTGCCCTGCCTGGTACCTCCCTATACCAAAGGAAGACACTCAAAACTCACCCAAGTTTATATTTGTCTTAGGACTGTATCTCCTTCTGCTCTAGAGTTGCCTCTACCAAGCTTCACACCTCCCATGGCCACCCGCTAAACCAGCTGTTATCATTAACATACGGTAGGGTCATAACACAGGGGCCTCAGTTGGCTATGCCTGAAAAGAGAACATGGTTATTTTATTTCACTAATCTGACAATTCAATCACAATGATGGAATTAAATGTTAGATTGGGTCCCATTGGAAAAGAAAAGGACATTAGGCATCCTCTTCAAATTCCCCATGACTTTATAGAATCCCACTATAAACTTTTATCAATCTCTTCAAAAGAGTAGAGTAGTATGTTTATGTGTGTGTGTGTGTGACAGATAGTCAATAGAAATTTGCAATCCACATCAAAGATATTATACCTTCCTGTGGATACATGTGATTACTAACAAGACAATATGTGGAGCAGAATATACAGGCATCATTCAATAGGATAATCCAGAAACATTTTGACCATAGCAACCCGTAGGAGGTAGTGTCCAGTTTGAAAGTGTCTCTACTTCCTGTCTTATTCTCTTACATTTATTTCCTCAAACCTAAGAGGATAGCTCTGGAAAAAACTAAGCAGGTGAGATTTCATTTTTTATCTTTTACACTTTGTTTTCTACACTCATGCCTCATATCTTTGAGTAGGAGAAATTATCATTATAGGAAAATAATAAAAATAGGAGAAATTCTGAAATCAAGATCAGGCCAGTAGGGAACTGAGCTAGGAGTGGGGTGATCATTGAGCCTTATCAAAAATTATATTCATTCATTAATCAATTCACTCACTCAGAAAACATTTATTGGATGTCTAGCATATCCCAGGAAATGTATCAGATCCTGGGAGAAAAAAAAACAATGGTCTTGCCCATCAAGGAGTTTGTATCTAGAGGCTAAGGTACAGGTAAGGTAGGCGTGTGCTCCTAAAAAATAAATTTTAAAAGCTGATAAATTCTATGACTATAAATAAGAATGGAAGCCCTATCCTTTAGCTAAAAGAAAAAAATTAACAATAAAGAATTGGAGAGAGAATGAAAAGAAACGAGAAAGAATAATGAGAGGTAAGGAAAAACTAGAAGAAGGGGATATTAAAAAACAGAAGAAAATAAAGCATGTTAAGATAAAAGGCGTGAGGAATTACACTGATAACTTTTGGATAGTCAAGCAAGTTGAAAGTAAAGAGGTATCCATAGTGTTTTCCAACTTGAAATTTATAGTGACCATGATGAGAGCAGTTTTAAGGAAATGACTGCATGGGAATAATTTACAATGTATTGAAGAGTCAATAGATGAAAGGTAGATATGGATGTGTTTAAATATAAGATGGAAAGTAGATATGGATGTGTCTAGGTAGAAAATGAAAGTATGAATGGATGTGATATAAAGGAAAGTATAATTTGGGGTTAAATCCCCCAGGAATTTATAAAATAACACTATTTTGGTTTTATTTTATTTAGTTATTTTTTTTAATGGAAGAAAAACTTTTAGTACCTCTGGGAATAATATATTAGAGAAAGGGCAACATGAAAAATATTAAAAAGAGGAAAGGACAAGAAAGTAGCAAAGAAGAATGTGATGGCTGTAGATAGTACATTGTTGGGGGTCTGCCCTCTGGGTAGGCACATGGAGTCCAACAGCAAAGGGAGAATATGCATGTGATCAAAAAGATACAAAATGTCCCTGCCAAGTTGTTGCAATTTTTTAATTGAAAATAAAAATATAAAATTAGATGGGGGGAAGAAAAAGAAGCATAAGATATATTAGGAAAGAAAAGAAGGTAAGGAAATGTCATTTTGAAATAAGTACGGAAATTCACAAGGGAAATTTGACTGACTTACAGGGGAGAACATTAGATGCAAGAGAAAGAAGTCAGGGAAATAGAGCTAGATGTCAGAATAGAGATTGTCTGAAATATTTACTGCTGGGGCTGGAATACAAGACTCCTAAAATCTTAGGTGTTGACTTCTCCATTGTACTGCGTGATAGGTCATTGACCGAAAGCAGTGGCTCCCAACTGGAGTGATATCCTCCCTTCTCCTGCAGAGAACATTTTGCAATGTCTAGAGTACGTTTGTTACATAAACCAAGACAGTCCCACTTTCATTTTGCAGAAAGAGGCCAAGGCTACTAAATAGCCTGCAATTCACATGGTGCCCTCTGCCCCAACCAGGAATGGTCTAGCCCAAACTGTCAGTACTGCTGAAATTGAGAAAGATCAATACACATTGGAAAATAACTATAAAATTTAGAATTTTCTGCAACTAAATTCTAAGATTTGAGTGAAACTTGTCTTTAGTAGAGATTTTATTGCTTTACAAACCCAGAGTTTTCTTAATTCCTAGCTAAACATTTTCTATCGTAATTTGTTTTCTTTTTGTTTTTTAATTATCTCCTGAGACAAATGGGAAAATAAGTAACCCCTAACATTTAAAAAAATTATTAATAAGTATAACTTAAAGCACCTTTCGTTTTCTCATTCATATATCTTCCAATACATAGTTCACTTTCAGATGATAGAGGTGTATAGTTTGAACATAAAAGCCTTCCCGTGACAATGACTATTACCAGTGTTTGGCAGTGTTCCAAGGCATCCAGAGGGAGCAGAAAGGTCTGTGCAGAAGGAAACAGTTTTGTAATGTCAAGAGCTGCAGAGAGAGTGCTGTAAATAATGTTACAAATGTTTTACCTAGAAATCTAAATACAAATCCCTATAATACAATGTTAGTATTATGGTAGACATTTCTTAAAGTAAGCTATTCTCCATTGCAGTTGCCCAAAGGACCTGTAATTCATCTTGGGCTTTGAATTAGTCAAAAGCTAAGCATAAATGGAATGAAACCATACAGTTCTAGGGTGCTGAAAATATTGTGAAGGAACATTCTTAGAAGAATGCCTATATATCCAAAATCAGAGCTTTGGATATAGATAAATCAAACTAATCAACAGAAGACATACATTTAAATAACAAAACTGTTCCATAAATAAGTTTGAGATATAAAAAAGATAAAAAATGCATACAAATTTGTCTCAAAGAATTATATACTAAAGCTGTCTTATTAATAGTAGTAATTATACTGTATCTCATGAATCATTTGTTTCTATTTAAAATCATAGTAATCATGTTCAAGGGTGTTGAATATTTGAAAATTTTAATCTTTGAAAAAATATGTACAAATTTGGTTCTTGTCATTAAAGAAAAATGATTATTTTATTCTTTGAAAATTTAGATGAGATTTTATTGTAAAAAACTTATGTAAAGCTCATTTCTCCATGCATGCAACTAGATGGAATTAAACTTCACACAGCAATAGAATTTTTAGTATTTAAGACAATTAAAGTTTTTTATTTGAGATAATTGTAGAAACACACAATTGTAAAAAAAACCCTTAACTCAGTTGCCCCCAGTAATAATGTCTCGTGAAATTATAGTGCAATATCACACCCAGGATGACATTAATATAGTCAAAACACAGAACATTTCTGCCACCACAAGCATCACTTATATTGTTCCCCAATAGCTATGTTTATTTACTTCCTGCCCTCAGTCCTTCTTAATCGATGACAACCACTAATCTTTTGTCCATTTCTCTGATTTTGCATTTTCAAGAATATTGTATTAATGGGATCATATGTTATGGGACCTTTTGGGATAGGCTTTTTTTTCACTCACTGTAATTCTCAGGAGATTCATCCATATCGTCACATGTACTAATACTTTATTCATTTTCATTACTAACTAGTAAATCCATTATAAAAATATACCTCAGTTTGCTTAGCCACTTCCCACTGAAGGTAATAGGCTTCTTTGCAGCTTTTGATATATAGATGAAGCTGCTATGACATTCGCATACAAGTTTTAAGTCTTAACTGCTGTCTTATATTAATAGTTACATGTATTTTTCAGAGAAATTGCTAAAGTGTTTTCAGAGTGGCTTTACAATTTTAACATTCTCACAGTGAAATACGCAATGAATGAGTGATAAACTTTCTCTAACCCTGGTCACTATTTGGTGTTATCAGTAAGTTTATTTTATTTAGTTATTCTAACAGGAATATAGTAATATTTTAGTTTTTTTTTAAAATAATTTTATTGAATCATAATTATGTACATGGGTGCAATCACAGGGCACGATTCATATACATTCAGAAATATTTTGATCGTACTGTTACAGATATCCTTCATGGCATTTCCTTGATCACTATATAGCGAGAAAGTCAAC
>CAUYON010038265.1:0-19810 GCA_963573935.1 Arctocebus calabarensis
AGATGTACATTCCTGAGGTCTTTTATCTGTTGTAGCTTTGTCTTTTTCTTTTTCTTTTCATTACATCAGGTATATTGCCCTGTAAATTGTGGTAGTGGTACCAGGAATAAAAAATTAAGGAATTTTTAACTTTTCAAAAAAAAAATAAAAAAAAAAAGAAGGCATAATGATCCTAAATGAATATATATCTTAATAATAGAGCTTCAAAATACATAAAATACAACCTGGCTGAAGAGAAAGGAGAAATTGAAAAATCCACAGTTACTGTTGGAAATTTTAACATTCCTCTAACAGTCCCTGACTGAATAATTAGTAAGAATATAGATTTGAAAATCACTACTAATCCAAGTAGCCTAACTGACATGTATATAACACTGCACTCAACAACTGCCCAAGATATATTTTTTTCAAGTGCATAACAGTCACCAAAATATACGATATGCTGGTCCATGAACAAAGTCTAAGTAAAATTCAAAGGATTGCAGTTTTACAAAGTGTTATTAAACTACAACAAAATTAAATTATAAAACAAGATATCTAGAAAATCCACAAATATTTGAAAATCGAGGAGCAAATTTCTAAATACACAAAAGTCAAAGAAGAAAACACAAGGAAACTTAGTAAATATTTTGGATTGAATAACAATGATAATAAAATTTATGGATTCAACTAAAGCAATGCTTAGATATGCTTAGAGAGAAACTTTTAGTTCTGTTTATTTTAGAAAAGAAAAAAGGTTAAAACCAATGATGTAAGCTTTGGTCTTAAGAAGATAGAACAAATTAAACCTAAACTAAGTAGAATGAAGGATGTAACAATGAGAAGGAAAATCAACATAACATATAAGTTGAATAAACAATAGAGAAAACCAATGAAAGTAAAAGAATAACCTAAATAAACCTGAAAATTAAGAACAAAGTTCAAAGATTTATACCATCTAATTTCAAGATGAACTAGTAATCTTCAGCAATTAAGACCTCATGGTGGCCAGGTACAGTGGCTCAAGCTTGTGTAATCCTTGCACTCTGGGAGGCTGAGGCAGGTGGATGACTTGAGCTTAGGAGTCAAGATTAACTTGAGCAAAGTGACATACTGTCTGTACTAAAAATAGAAAAATATTGTGGCATGTTCCTGTAGTACCAGCTATTCTGAAGGGCCAGGCAAGAGAATCTGTTCAACCTAAGAGCTTGAGGTTGCTGTGAGCTATGATGATGTCATGGCACTGTACCCTGGGCAACAGAGTGATACTTTGTCTCTTAAAAAATATATACTTCTGGTATTTTCATAGAGACATATAAAAGAGTGAGACAGATCAGAGCCCAGAAATAGACCCATGCAAATATATGATAGTTGTTTTTATAAAAACACACTAGTAATTCAACGCAAAGGATAGGCTTTTCAAAAATTGAAAGATGCAAGAACTAGGTAACTACGTGGTGAAAAATTAAAACAAACAAAAAGCTAATATTGACTCTTACTTCATGTTATACCCCAAAATGAACGCAAAACACATCATAAACTTAACATAAACCTAAAAATATAAAGCTTTTAGAAGAAACTATAAAAAGTATTTGTGATCTTAAGGCAGAAAAGATGTCTCAGGAAACAAAAAGCACAAGCCATTAAAAAAAAAAAGAAGGATATACTGGATTTTATAAAGATTAAAATCTTCTACTCTTCAAAAGTATCATTAAGAAAATGAGAAGGCAAGTCACAGACTGAGAGAAAATATTCATTAAACATATATCTGATGAAAGACTGGTACCAGAATATATAAACAAATCTTACAAGTTAATAACGCTAATATAAAAACCTCAGTGATAAATGAACAAAATATCTGAATACATACTTCATACACACTTGCATAAAATATATGAATCAGGAAAATGCCAATTAAAATCACAAGGAGGCGGGGCAAGTTGGCTCACGCCTGTAATCCTAACACTCTGGAAGGTGGAGGTGGGTGGATTGCCTGAGCTCAGGAGTGCCAGACTAGTCTGAGCAAAGTGAGACCCCATCTCACTTAAAAATAGAAAAATTAGCTGCGGGTTGTGGTGGGTGCCTGTAGTTTCAGCTACTCAGGAGGTTGAAGCAAGCGGATGGCTTGAGCCCAAGAGTTTGCAGTTGCTGTAAAGTATGATGCATGGCACTCTACCCGGGGTACCTGTTTCAAAAATTTAAAATAAAATAAAATAGGAGATAGTATTAGATACCCACTAAAATAGCTAAAATTAAAAACAACGTTAATATAAAGTTTTGGCAATGATGTAGAGCATCTAAAACTTTCACACAATGTTGGTAGAGGTGTAGAATAGTATGAAAATTTTAGAAAACTTTTTAAAAATGTTTTTATGATGTTGTATATATACCCCTATAATATGATCCAGTAATTCTACTTTTCAATATTTACTCAAGAGAAGTAAAACTTTATGTCTATATAAAAGTTTGTGCATAACAGTTCAAAGCAGCTTCATCTATAATGGCCCAAATGTCCATCAATGGGTAAGTAAACAAACACATTTTGTTATATTTATAAAATGGAATACTGAAATCTAGTGATCCAAACAATAACATGGGTGTATCTCAAAATTATTGCATTGAATGAAAAAATGTAACTCATAAAGATATTTAATTATCATGGAAAATAAACACAGTGGTGATTGCCTTGAAGTTGGGGGGTTTCCTACAAAGGAGCACGAGAAATCTCTTTGAATAGATAAACTATCTTAATCCATGTGTGCTTCTATGGCGTATTAGAAATGTATCACAGACTGAGTGGTTTAAAAATAATAGAAATTCATTTCTCACAGTTCTGGAGGCCAAGAAGTCCAAGATCAGATGTCAGGAGATTAATTGTCTGATAAGGACCCATTTTCTGGGTCATAGAAGATGCCTTTTTGCTGTGTCCTTACGTGGTAGAAAGGTCAAGGCAATTTTCTGGGTCCTCTTTAATAAGGGCACTAAATCTAGTAATGAGGGCTTTACCCTGATGGCCCTCATCATTTCCTAAAAGCCCACCTATTTCACCTATTTTTTTTTTCAATTTAGAAATAGGGCTTCACTCTGTCACCCATGCTAAAGTGCAGTGGTATGATCATAGCTCACTATAGTCTCAAACTCTTGGGCTCAAGGATCCTCCTGCCTCAGCCTCCCAACTAGCTAGGCCTACAGGCATGCACTACCAAGCCTGGCTATTTATTAAATTTTTCTTATAGAAACAGGATCTTGCTATGTTGCCCAGGCTGGTTTTAAACTTCTGGGTTGCAGTGATCCTCCTGCCTTGGCCCCTACAGAAAGAGAGAAAAAGTAATATTTTTTGAATCATTTTATGTGGTCAGCAAAACCTTGAAACCGAAATCAGTCAAAGACACTTCTAGATGAAAAAAATTATAGAACAATATTTCTTATGAATAAAGACACAAAATTCTTAATAACTATTAGTAAAGCAAACTCGGCAGTGCATAAAATTAGCAACAGGTTGTGACCAAGTGCAATTTGTTATAGAAACACAAGATTCACTTAACATTGAAATATTAAATAATGGGGCTAAAGGAGACTCATGAATGAAAGAATTGAAGAATTCAGATGACAAGCAGCTGCAGAAAGGCATTTGAAAATATTGAATATACATTCTCAGCAAACTGAAAATAGAAGGTTAAGTTCCTCAACCTGAGAGTGTGGAACAACCAGAATTCTCATTTCTTTGTGGTAGGACTATAAAAGGGTACAGTTTTTTTGGAAACAGTTTGGCAGTTTCTTGTAAAATTAAATGCACACATACCCAATGACTTAGCAATTTCTTTTCTAGACATTTACTCAACAGGAACGAAAACTTAAGTTTATACAAATGCTTGTATAAGAATGTTACAGAAGATTTATTCATAATAGTCACACAATGGAAATAATATAAATGTCTGATGAATGTATAATAAATTGTGATATATTTATATAATGGATCACTACTCCAGAACAAGTCTCCACAAGTCTCTGGTACAATGCAGGTGAATTTCACAGACATTACCATAGGGGAAGTGAAATAAATAGGACACCAAAAAATATATATACTGTAGTGTGTGTGTGTATGTTTATATATAGGCAAAAGTACTCAACAGTAAAAGAATTTTTAAAAGATTGCCTTAGAAGTGGCATTGGTAAAATCTCCAGAATGATGAAAATGTTTTTGTATGTTAATGGGGGTATGATTTACACATGTATATAAATTTGTTATAACTCATTGAAGTGCAATACTTTAAGACTTTACATGTTGCTTTATGCCACTTATTCTTCAGAAAAGAGAAAAAAAGCTGATATAGCCACAGTAATATCAGACAAGGAAGTTTTAAAGACAAACATACTTGAAATATACAGATAATTCATGTCAAATGTCAAATTCCCCCCACTGACCCACAAAAATTCTAATTCTATAGGTACCTAGTGTCATAACTTGAACCTTAAAAAGGACATATATTATTAATATATGTAATCAAATAAAGAATATCTTTTGAAAACCTGAAACATTAGGCTGAGAAATATTCCTGACAAATGGGATCTATGGAAAAAGATTACATTAAAATTGTAGAGTCAAGAACAATAAAATAACTGAAGCTAAGAACCCAATAGATGGGTTTAACAGCAGAATTAGCTGCTCAATGTTCCATGGAAGAAGTAAAATTAGAAACTTTAGGAAAGAACTTGGACCAGTTCACCACTAAGCATTAAAACATAACATGTATCTCCAAAACTACCATAGGGAGCAAGGCACAGTCGTACATGCATGTAGGTAAGAGAAGTGTTTAGCCCAGGAAGTGGAACCTGTAGTTGTCCACCGCACTCCAGACTGGGCAGCATAGCAAGATTCCATCTCTTAAAAAAGAAAAAAATAAACTACCATAGGGGAAAAATAATAAAAAAGAGGATAATCCAAAGGAAATAGCAAGGAAGGATCAAATATAATAAACACAACAAGACAAGAACAAATGAGGATACCAGTTATGACAAGAAATATAAATAATTTAAACTTTCCAATTAAAAACAGATGTTTTCCTCAGCAATATTTATACTGCAAAAACGTTGGAAACATGCATGCCCAACCATAGGGAAAGATTATATGGTTGTTGTTTCATCTCGCATACCATAATTAAAATTGGTGTTAACAATTTTTTTTAACAATATAGGAAGTACATATGTTCAAATATTAAGCAGAAAGGACATGCAATCCTTATATATAGTATTATGACATCTAAATATAGTTTAATAAAAACAAAGTAGGAGAAAAATACCAAACCTAATAGCCGTTATCTACGGGCAAGAGTTATGTTTTATTCTATTTGTTATTTACTTTTTCTATAAATTTATAAGACTCTTCCAATCGGACTTTGTCACTTTTATTTATATATTATTTTATTACACAAGCAATCCATGAACATAATAGTGAAGTAAGAGATATAACTGATACGTAAAACTTCCCCTTGACATTCTGACCTGCTGTTCTTATTCCCATGCTATTCCTTTCATGTATTGCTTTGATAATCAGAGATGATCTAACAACAATGGAGGCAGTAACTTTCCCATTGCTGTAAAAAGAGGCTCGGGGAGTATGACGTCTGATAATTAAGTTCATGAACTCATCCTAGAAACTCATCCTACATACCTCATTGCTGAATATCACTATGGTCATCTTTGAAGTACTCCCCTGAGGAGACTGTGCACCCATGCCAGCGCCTAATCCATCCTTCAATTTTAGAACACTCTTTCTGGAATGACCCTCAGCATTATAGTATAGCACAAAAAAACAGACACAAACAATAATGAATGTCACTCCGTGAGACACTGGCACATGTCAACACAAACACAGCTGTGTGATTCTGATATAACAAGGTTATGAAGCCTTACGAAGTTGTTTGTACAGTGCTGCCAATCTAAGGGCATGAACTGAATTGTCAGACCTTCATATGATGACAGGTCTATTGGCCATTCCAGAAAAAGAGTTCTAAAATTGCTTTGAAGTGTAGACTGAGCACGGGCATTGGTGTATAGTTTCCCAAAGGGAGTACTTCAAAGATGATCACAGTGATTTCAGCAATGAGATATGTAGCACTTTTTTTTTCTTGTTTGCCTTCTTTTTTTTTATTGTTATTAAATCATAGCTGCATACATTAGTGCAATCAAGGGGTACAATGTGCTGGTTTCATATACAATCTGACATGTTTTCATCAAAATGTTTAACATAGCCTTCAGGGCATTTTCTTTGTTATTGTATGAAGACATTTGTATTCTGCATTTAGTAAGTTTCGCCTATAGCACTTTTTCTAAGATGAGTTCACAAACTTGTCTGACCTTGGACATGGGCGGGATGTTGTAGAGGAAATGTCTGCATATAGAGAGTTTGAGTTGGGTGAACTCTGATCTTCCTCCGGTTTGGGTTCTCATGTACAATTTAGTAAGAATTCACTGTGTGGAAGAATAATTTGAGTATGGGATAGTTAAGGCTTTATCACTGAAGTTAGAATTGGTCTGCACCCAGTAGATTAGGTGAGTGTCATTGGATGGGGGATAGAAAAAGAGCCTTTGTAATTGACTGTGAGCAGAATTACAATATTAGAGAAAACACAGTGAAAAGTAGTTCAGCTGGAGAAAAAGGCAGAAGGTCAGGAATGGGGAGAGGAGGCTCCAAAGGAGAAGCCAGGATCAGGCTTTAGATGCCTGGAATGTCTGGCTTGGATGGTTGGAATATGTCCTGGTGCGTCTGCAGAAATTCCCTACTCATTAAATCAGTGACAACGGAGTCCTATCTGAGATTTAGTTTCCTGGCTTATAAAATGGGGATATGAGTAATGTGAGAATTAAATTAGACAAAGAGTGTGAGAACACTTGGCAACATGAGTGGGTCTCACAGCAGAAGGTTGAACAGAAGGAGCACAGCACTGAAGAAGCTTGAGTCCTGGGAAGCTGACTTGATGGCGTCCCTGTTGATATTTCTGGAAATCAAGCAAAGCTCAGTCTGGCTTTCTGTAACTAGAAAGGACCCAGCTCATGTTGGCACTCAGGTCTCTGGGGAGTCGTAAACTCAATTTTCTGATTCCCCAAGGCAGACACTGTCCCTGCAGCCATAGGGAACTGAACACAGGGTTTGGGGTTGGTTTCTTTGAAAACACAACTGCTGTACACTTAATCATTTCTTTTTCAAGGAAAACATAACATTAACTACTGTACATGGGTATGTAACTCATCTCTTTTAATTAGATGCTAATTAATGACTCACTAGCTTTAATCATATCAATCTGGTAATACTATTTATGCCCCACAGAATAATGAACTACTTTATAAGAAATGAGCGTGGCACATGTTGACATAGGAATGCATCCAGCCATAATTCGCTCTGGGTAAATATCCCACCCCAACTTGGATTCTGAACAATTTACAAGGCAATGATCACATGATACATGGCAGAGGGAGGCAGAGACGACCATACGGAGAAACACAGAAAGGAGTGAGAGGCAGAGGAATTCCACAAGAGAGTCTTTCCCTAGAGAAGGGCCACTGTCCTGATCAGTTTTGTCCTGGAGGTGAACTGGAGACAAGATCAGTATGAAGGAGTCCGGGGAAGGATTTTGTATCGCCCTGTAAACGGCTTTTTGGCCAAGGAAGAATGTGGCAGGCAGGTGGCATGATTCTGCTAAGGCTTGGCCACCTAATCCTGTTGCATCCAGCCAAGCTTGGAGAGTGGGAATGAGAACGAGAAAAGATGGAACCAATATGGGCATAAATAAGAAAACTCTCAGCTGTTTCCTGGTGAGGGCGAGTGGCCAGGAGGCAAATATCCCATACACTGGACATATCTCAGACAAGGCTTTCAAGCCATTAAGGGTCCAGGACAGCTATTGAGTAGGAGTGCAGCAAGTTGGTGAGGGGCAGCCCAAACCTGGGCAACTGGTGACACTAGGAGTCCAAGTACACAGTGGCACCATGGCTCTGAGAGAATGGACCTCTGACAGTGTCATCTTTATCTGGGAAGGACAAAGAACTGTGTCTCAAACACCCAAGAAAAGGATTTGTAAGAAATGGCCAGGAGGATAACCTTGATTACCCAGTGAAGGATTGATTATTCCTTGCTAGGAAGATGACATACAACATCATATGGTGCCTTGTGGAACCATTTTACAGATGAGAAAAATGAGGCTTAGAGCAAATAAATAAGTAATCATTGTTATATAGAAAATGGCAGAGCCTTGGTTAAAACCTAAAACCAGGACTCAGAGACCCTGTTCTTAAGCACTGAACTCTACTCATCCCTCTGCTCCTCCATGCCCCTACCTTCATTCTTCTACATCTTCCACCCCCCACCCCAGGAGTATAGGCTGTAACAAGGCTGCATCAGCAGAATCAATTGGTAAATAGGACTTATTAATAGGGAACTGAGATAGAAATCTACCCCTATAGGCTAGGATAAATTAATAAATTAATGAGGGGAAGGTGTGAATTTGGTGAGCAGCCAGTATTCCTGAAGCAAATCAAATTCCAGCCCCATTTTTTTTCACAGGTAGCTAATGAGGTTTCTTTCCACATTAAGATCTCTCAGGATTTGAATGGTGTGTTGAAGAATACAGGCCAATGTCTTTACAATGGTCCACTAGGACCTCCGTGACCTTACCTGGTATCTTTCTGATGTCACTCCCTTCACTTACCCTTTCCCTACAATATTCATTTTTTTCTGTTCCTTCAATAAGTTAAACACACTCGTACTTCCGGGCCTTTGCATTGGCTGTTTATTTACTTAAAACTTCCTCCTTCAGATTCCCTCCACAAAAATAAGTTTCTGTGCATTTTTTTGTCACTTATCTACCTCAGGCACCTAAAAAGTTTCTGGCTAGCATACTCAATAAATATACATTGAGTGAATTAAGGAAGGACATTGGTAAGTATAGTTTGAGAGACTTCTGACAGCAGAACCAAAGACAATGGGTGGAAACTGAAGAGAAGCAGGTCCCAGCTCAGCCAAACAACCAGTATAAGCATGGAATGGGCTCCTTCAAAGTAGATCCCTGGGAGGGGTGGAAGCAGAGCCTGATCACCTGGTGTCATTGGAGGTGTGGAAGATGAGTCAAAGGAACCAAACCTATGTAAGACATGAACTAGGTTAGGAGGCAAAGCGAGTGAAAATCAGGTATAAGAGTGAACAGAGAAGGGCTGTGAAAAGGCTTGCCCTACTTTGGGATGCCTGAAATCTTTGTCCTTGGAAGCATTAAGTGAGAATATCCAGGCCAGTGTTTTCTGGTCAAGGTCAGGTGGGCATCCTCTTGAAGAGGCCATGCCTTTCTCCTGTACTGACCCAGCACTCAGTAAGTATTGGTCAAAGAGGGGATGCTAGGACAGGTTTTTTAACAGAGGTATATTTCACTGCTGAGAAGTACAGATGCTAGGTAGGCATTTGGGAAAGCTCAATGAGGAGAGGTTATCTGAACTTGATCATGAAAGATAAGCAAAAATTCACCACAGTGACAAGGAAAAGGCGGTATTTCAGTCAGCTGGAACTACTTGCATGAACACATTACAGCAGCTCTGTCTCCTCACCCCCTCTAGCACGTATTTACCTTCCTTTTAATAACAGGAACATTATTTTTCTTGGCATGACTATATGACTATACCTCTTCTACTCTCAGTCCATAAGCCATGGGTGCAGCTGGCTCGACCTTCAACTTGGCGTGGATGTGATCCTAGCCTAGCGAATCAGTACATCCAATGCTTCTGACTATAGATATTGGTTCAGGGATAGGCACTGACTTGACCTGGGGTAAAGAGAGCCAGGTCTAGGAATATCACTTAAAAATACATTCAATGTCTTTATATAGTGATCAAGAAAATGCCATGAAGGCTATCTGTAACAGTACGATGAAAACATTTCTGAATGTATATGAATCATGCCCTATGATTGCACCAATGTACAGAATTATAATTCAATAAAATTATAAAAAAAAAAAAAAGAATGCGATCAATGTAGAAAGACGGTCAACTATGGAAGTCCTACTGTACTTGAAGCTCAAATTAGGGAAGAGAAAGACATAGAAAGCAACTGGCATGAGCCACAGTTTTTTAGTAAGTCTTTTTGACACATCCATTTCTTATTTTTGTCATTAGCACTTTCTTTCTTGAAACTCCTATGCAACTACACCTTCTTCAGAGTCACTCTACCAGTTTTCTCACAGGTTCTCAGACTACATGATCACTGCAGTAATAGCTATCTCCTCATTCTGTTTCCATCTAGTGTTTCTATAGTCCACCTACCACACCATGGTCCTAAAAATCTTATCATGCACTGCACTGATGGAATTCTTATGTGGCTTCCTGAGCCTTTCAGGGCAATCTACAAAGTGTTCGTCTCAGGCAGCCTAGATCCTCAGGACCTCACTTTGCTCCCAGACTCCCTGTCATTGTGCTTTCCAAGGAATATATCAAACGAGGAAATGAATTATGGGGTTTGTTGCTTCCAGGCTTCCTGAAGCATTTATTGTCCTGCTTAGAATGCTTTCCCATAAGTGTCCTCTTCAATGGGGACTCCTATCCATTATTCAAAATTTGGGACAGGTGTCAAGCCTCCTATAAAGATTTTTCTTGACAATACTTCCTTCTCTCCAATCTGAATAAGAAGATTCTTATCAATAACTATCAATCACAGTGGTTAACATACTTATTTTTTTCTTTCACTGAACTAGTTTTATTTCAAAATATTCTTTGTTTGTAATCATCTGAGGACCTCCTGAAGGAAAGAAAACTCTGGATAGTAGTATACTGGAATTTGTGCTCTAAAAGAACAGTTTCAGATGATTCTAATCTGCACTACATTTTTTAAAAACTTCAAAATCAATAGTCATTAATGTGTGATCATTGGATCAAGAGCATCAATCACTCAGGAACTTGTAGGAAATTCAAACTCTTGCATCCCAAAACAGAACCACTGAATCAGAAACTCTGGATTGAAGCCCATGCCTATGTGTATATTAATTTTGATTTTGATACTCGGGAAAAATTGAGAACTACTATTCTATCTTATATGCTTCCTTAAGACAAATACTTAATACTTACTCTAGAAAGTTGTTTTTTTCTTTTAAAGAAAACTAAAACTGGGATCATATGTAAGTAAGTATAAATACCAAGATATCTCCAAAGAAACAATAAAAAAACTGGCAGAGTAAGATTGCAAAAATCTCATAATGTCCAAAAAACATTTGTTAACTCCCTGTAATGGAGAACTATTGAGAAAATGACATGAACATTGCCATAAAATAGTTTCTTTTTGTGAGAAGTAGAGAGAATAATCAGGCTAATTCTACTTCTTTCTTCATAAATATACAATAAATTCTCTCTGCTTTTTCTAAAATGCTCGGATGCATAAGTGCACTAGGTTATACAAATATAGCCACAGTAAACCTCTACATAAAGCTTCACAGACATTTGCTTCCTTGCTCTTTGAAAATAGATAAGCAGACTAATAGGCATTGTTTTTTCTTTTTTTATTTTTAAAATTTTTACATATATATGTGTTTATTAGGTTTCCACTTTTTGCCTTCACCAAATTAAAAAGGCTTAAAATTTAACAACAATAACAATGTTTAAGATAAGGACTAGAAACAAAAACCCCATAAAAAACAAATGAAGATAAATACATTCACAAAAGAAATCAGATTATTATTATTGCTTAATACTTTATTGCAGCAATAAAGTATTAAGCAATAATAATAATAGTAAGGCAAAGAAAGTAACATTCACATTGTCAAATAAGAGTATGTCTATTATAGAATGCTTTGACTCTGAGGTTCAGTATGTAGTCATCAGTTAACGTCTTCTTGATATTTTTCTTTTCAAAGTCTCAAAAAAAATCATTGTTTCCTATGGATGAGACCAGATTACCACAGTACACTGTGGTTGACAGCCAGGATTCTATTTCCAACAATTACGCCTATATTAACACTATTTTATTAACAATTTACTCAATATTTCAGCATTTGTCCCATAATTGTGACCAATTAGTGAAAGAAATGTTATGGGAATTTATAACTTAATGATATCTTTGTTATTAATTTTTATTCATTCTTTGTTAAATTAAATTAGTTTAATTAATCAAAATAAATTAATTTATTAATCAAAATTAAGTAATTTTTCTCACTTGCAAAATGGGAATATTGATGAGAAAATGTAGACGAGTTGACATTTATGACATACTGGGCTTCTAGTTATAGAGTAATCTAAAGAAGAATAGATAGAACCACTTGTGAATTATCTTTTTTATAAATAAATAACAAGGGTGTATAAATGATAAATATCAGTAATCTGAGGAAAAGATCGATATCATCTCAGTGAATGATAAACTTTACAAAGCAACCAAATGATTGGGATCATAGTTAACCCATTTGAAAAAGAGAAAGCAGGTCAGGTATTGTGGCAAGAGGCAGGTAGATAAGGTACGCTTTTAAACAGTGTCATGAAGAAGGCCTTTACTAGAACCCAATGTCTGAGGGATGACTACCTGGAGGAGGGCTACTGAAAGCTAAGGAACAGCAGTTGCAAAGTCACTAAAGGTAAAGTTTGAGGAACATCAAAAAGGCAGGAGGGATTGGTGTATAGAAGGCAAGTATAATATAAAATGAAAGTAGGGATAAATAATAGCCTAGAGTGTATATAAAATATAGTTGGCCATTGGGAATACTTTAGCTTACCATCTACCTAAAGTGAGAAGACTTCTAGGCATTTTGAGCTAAGGAATGGTATGTTCTGATTTCCATTTTAAAAATAAATTTCTGGAAAGTCAAGAAGTCTCTATAGTGACAAGATAAAGGTAAAAGGACCAATTAGGATCGTATGAGAATTTTTTTTTTTTTGAAGTTTTTGGCCGGGGCTAGGTTTGAACCCGCCACCTCTGGCATATGGGGTCAGCGCCCTACTCCTTTGGGCCACAGGTTCCGCCCTCGTATGAGAATTTTTAACAAAGAAAAATGATGGTGTATGGTACCAGGGTATTAGTAATGGAGATATTAAGAAAGGTTAAATTCTCCAGATATTTTGAAGATAGAACCAAAAGGATTAGCAATATATTCACATATGACAGGGGAAAAAGAGCCAAGTTTTGACTTTAAATTTCTCTCTGACCTGAGATAGAGGAGGGCTTGGAGTTTCCATTTATTGTGTACATGGTGATTATCTCATAAAAATAATCAGAAATTTAAATTTGAGATGTCTGTATACATCTAAACACTAAGTAGGCCATGGGACATACACTTATCTGGAATTGAGGAGGTCCAGGCTGGGACATGTGACTTGGGAATTTAAGCAGGCCATCAAAAGCTATGAGAACTAGGGGATATCCCTAGAGAAGTGAGTGCAAAGAAGAGTCTGAGCCCTAAGACAAGAAGCATTCCACTGAGAAGAGATCAGAAAACAGAATAAACACAGTAAATGTGACTGATAACATGAGCTCAAGAGGTTAGAGAATTTCCTGGAGAACTTGATGATCTCTAGCCAAGTGGAGAAAGTGTTTCAAAGAGGAGGGAGTGTCTGGCTGGGTCAAATGCTTCTAAGTCAAGGAAGATGAAGACAGAAAGTTAACTCTGGAATTTACCAATGCAAAGATCATCAATAACACTGACAATGATCTTGGTGATTCATGAAGAACCACTAATTGTACATAGACAAGAGAATGGAGTATGAGAAAACAGAGATAGCAAACAGAGAAACTTCTTCCCAGGAATATTTTCATAACAGAAAATAGAGAAATAGGAAGGAATCTGGAGAGGAGAATGATGCCATGAAAATTTTGTTAGTTTTGTTACAGTGACAAATAAATATGTTTGTATGTTAATAGGATGATCCGGTAGAGAGGCAGAAAATGATAATGCAGGATTAAAGAGAGTGAACTCCTGGAGTAATTCCCTTGAGAATGTAAAAGAGATGGGATGGGGTCGGGGCCAAGAGAAGATCAAAATAGGTGAGTGGATATTCATCTTTGGATCGAACATCTAAGAAAAAACAAAAGAAGAGAAACAGGAGGCTCCCAAAGGGAGGGAGAAGGAGGTGGGGCAACCTGCTCTGCAGGATCACAGGGACATGGAGAAGGTCCCCATATGTGGGAAAGGGACAAGAGAGAATCCCAGGGTTCCACATTTCCCTGATGGGCATTGAAATCTAAGTGACAGGAGAGCCCCTCCACTGCAGCAGGCTGCCAAACTGCCACAGGGAGCTGAGGAGACACTGTATAGTGGCATTTCTCCAGAGAAAAGGCATAGCAGCATCCCATTGGCTTTTGGACTCTAGGCACTGTGACTTATCACAATTTTGAGGTTCCAGACCCAGGTTAATTCATCTAATCAGGGTCAGATCCCTTGCCGCCATCTCCCTTTAAGCCCTACTGGGCTGGGAAAGAAATAGGGAGGCTGGGCACTCTCACACGTCTGGTGAGTAGGTGCTGTATGCCCCCAATGCCTCCACAAGCTGACAAATGCCACCACTGGCAGACCTGGGTAGAGTGATTGCTTATGCCAGAAAGGAAAACACAGGAGAATGAAAAGCTGACATACTGTCATTGAGTTCAAAGATAAAATTTGAAAATTGCAGAGAAGTAACCCAGGGTTCAACCAAGGACTACAAGGTATCACCTGTTGCACATTTTTTCTGTAAAGACTCAGATATTATTTTAGGCTTTTCTAGTTGCACATGTTCTCTGTATACTCCTCCTCCCTTTCCTCCTCTGCTTCCTCCTCCTCTTGTTCCTTCTGTTCCTCCTCATCCTTAGCCACACTGCCACTGCCTTCACCACCATATCTGTGGCCCCTTCTTTTCCTTCTTTTTCCCCCACAAAGCTTTATAATGTAGAAATCATTCTTACCTCAGTTGTACAAAAACAGGCAATAGGTCAGATATGACCTGCAAGCTCTCAATCAAGATTGGAAATAGAAGGAATGGCCTGCAAGGGGCAATAAGAAAGGCAAACTCCATGTCATGCTCAGCTCTTATGGTGTTAGGAAAAATAGAGGAACTAGCAAGCTCATGTACTATATTTCAGTTGTTACAAGTTGAAGAGAAGGAAAATGCAAAAAGTTAGGGAATCCCACTCCCAATTCTTTTTGGACACTAATAAAGCTAAAAGAAATTTACCTGCACCAGTCTATTAGAAACCTATGTTTCAATTTTTCTTTAGAAAACACCCGAAAGTGGCTCAGTGCCCATTGCACAGTGGTTAAGGTGCTAGCCACATACATTGAGATCAGAGGGTTCAAACCCAGCCTGGGCCAGCTAAACAACAATGACAACTGCAACAAAAAATAGCCAGGCATTGTGGCAGGTGCCTGTAGTCCCAGCTACTTGGGAGGCTGAGGCAGGAGAATCGGTTGAGCCCAGGAATTTGAGGTTTCCATGAACTGTGATGTCACAGCACTCTACCAAGGGCAACACAGTGTGACTGTGGAAAAGGAAAAGGAGAGGAGAAGAGAGGAGAGGAGAGGAGAGGAGAGGAGAGGAGAGGAGAGGAGAGGAGAGGAGAGGAGAAGAAAAAAAAGAAAACACATGAAAGAGGAATTGCCAGATTACTGAAAATTTTTTTTATTTTTCCTCAAAAAGTGATTACCCTATTTTGAAATTGTATCACTGCCACTCAATTTTTCTAAAAATTAAACTAATCTAAAAAGATTGTTGTAACTGGGGTAGTAGAACCAGAGGCAAGATTCAAACATTCATGTGGGTTCAAGTTGTCCTTATCACCAGATTCAGAATCCCAGACAGACAAGGAGTTGGTTCTTAAAGCCTGCCATGCTTTGAGCGAACTTTGTATTTATACCCTCTCCCAAAGTTACTATCGTTAGCTAGTAAATACCATCACCCAGCCCTCTGATCTCTAGTGGAAGAACTCGGTGTCCATCTGGTCATTAGAACCAGGGGAGGACTGGGTGACGTGACTGATTGATAACTAATAGATAATTAACTTTTACAGCTAAAGGGGGGGAGTGTAGTTGAGGCTGTTTTTCCTTTTACGTTAGCACCCTTATCATCCTTATTAAGATATAGTTGAACTTTAAAAGTATGACTTTCAAAGACCTCAGAAAGGTGACACCCTGGTCTGTTCATTGTGTTTGATTTATACCTTCATAGCTATAATCAAAGGAAATATTTGCTTAATGTGAAAATATCACAGATCACAGTAAATTACCCAGCTCTTGCTCAAGAAGGTGTTTGCTTGCAAGTCCCTGTAGTACTGCTACCTACCCTCGGAGGAAGGATCAGAAGAAACAATTTCAAGTACCAGATATGCATAAATTCAGGAGTTTATTTCAAAGAGTCCAACACACTTCTCTTTGTACATGGTACAGAAATGATCAATTTGGGACCATCATCCAATTTACAAGTCTATTCATTACAATCCACAACTCTCTGCATGAACTCAGAAAATCATTGTCTCTCATTTGCTTTAAACAAGTTACTACTATGGATATGTGTGGCATTTTGTGCTAGTTGCTGTAAGAAAATGTAATTTACCTAAGTATAAAATTTCTAAATGAAATATAAGAAGTCTATTGATTGGAGTTTCTAGAATCATGACTGTTTTTATAAGAAGATGAAATTGCCTCTACTATAGCTCTTTGACCATATCTCATCTTTTCCTAAAT
Source organism: Arctocebus calabarensis (assembly GCA_963573935.1). Classification (NCBI taxonomy): domain Eukaryota; kingdom Metazoa; phylum Chordata; class Mammalia; order Primates; family Lorisidae; genus Arctocebus; species Arctocebus calabarensis. The sequence goes on from CAUYON010038265.1 coordinate 16,647, forward strand.
AGAATACTCTGCTGGTACTCAAAGACAATGATTATGAGCATGAACATACACTTAGACAATGAGGATGGGCAAGTACAAAGATAGAGTAAGTTTTGGTCCCTCTGTGACGGCCTGGAGCTCCTGTGTCACCAGGAGACAGCCCATGGCTGTGTTTCATAATTAGAATACACTACATAACTCAAGGACAAGGCAAACAATTCTGCCTCGCATTGAAACACATTACATTTTATTTGGGCTTCCTCTCTGCAGTGTCAAGAGGGGCTTTTGATTGATTAAATTGTTCCGTCTTGACCTAACTTCAGTTCCTCAAATAAAAAGCAACTAATTGCCTAATATGCTAGAGTAATTTTTAACATTGAACATTTTTTACACCTGGTACCTGATTTCTAGAAGTTTTTCAACAGAAATTTACAGTGGTAATATAATGGCATTGTACTGAGGTAAATGCTTTTGGAAAAAGTTGACACTTAACTCATATCTGTGATCAGGAGATGTTCAGAGCTTAAATATACATTAATTAAAATCTTGACATTACTCTGAAAGGTAATATGTGCTTATGCTTATACTCCCGCAATTATAAAATAGTAACTAACACATTGAAAAGGAAGTATACAGGAAAATAATGTTTTAAAAGTAAGATTAACAATGTAAGAGAAAAAAATCTCAGAAATTACAGATTGATAATGTGGAAATTGAATGAAATCCCTCAAAGTAAGAAATAAAAACAGAAAAGTGACTACTTAATCTAAAAATTATTATGATACATGTGGACCATAAGAAGATCATTTCAAGAAAGACCGAAAGCTAACATGCAATTTCTGATGTTTTGAGATTTATTTTTTTTAAAGAATACATTGGTTTCACTATAGATTTTCCCTTAGCCAAATAACATACTGAGTTATGATCCTGGAACTAATTTTAAATTCAAGAAGTGAAAATGCTCCATGGAATCCATCTTCAATGTGGTTATGGGTCACTCGAACTCCAGCATTCTGAAGGCGGGTGACATACATGACTCCATCATCTCTTAAGACATCATGTTGACAAGTGACGACATAGGTCAGGGGTAAACCATGCAATTTGCTGTCATCAGCCAACAGCGGGGCTGCCCTCACGTCCAGGAACCCTGGATATTTTCTAGCCAACTCAGAACTACCGTAAATTGGATTGTTATAAGCATGTCCTTTTACAAACCTCTCAGGGAGCAAAGAACTCCAATTAACAAACTTGAAGAGATGACTGGATTCCACAGGTATGTGTTGGTTCGAAAGCATGGCTTTTTCAAGTGATCTATCTGTAGTAAAATATTCACTCCAGAACCTGACCAAGAGTGATTTGAAGAGAAGTGGAAAGTGTGAATTTTCTCGATATGAGGGTAAATCAAAATCAAGAGGCTGAAGGGCAGGATAAATTAGAACTTGGATCTTGAGTTTGATCTTGACATCTGGGTCATCTATAAGCTGAGAAATAATTAAGATATTTTCACAAATTATTTTCATTTTAAAATAATACAACAACTGTAATAAGATAATCTATACACAAATTTATGATCTCAAAAGACTTAAGTAATAAATGAAGTATACCATCTCAACAAACTTCAAAAATTCAAAATGGGTTTACAGAACCAGATGTTCCTTAATTAAATGACACTTTTAACTTAATAAAAATCATACATCATCTATGCCTCATGGAGGATGCAAAAGGTTCTAACCAATATTTAGAAAGTTAATGTCCCGCCCTTTCTATAAAGAATGACATAAATTTTATCTTTTCTGATGTAAGAGTTTATTAAAATAACGTAGTATACACTATCCTTTACTATGGAGGGAAATGTTCACTAATGAGGGATTTCTAATGTGGCCTTAATGTTAAAATTAAATGACATTTTTAATTTAATAAAAATCATCTGTCATCTACTCCTCATGGAGGATGCAAAAGGATCTAACTGATAATTAAAAAGTTAATGTCCCACCCTTTCTTCAAAGAATGACATAAATTTTCTCTTTTTTTGATATAAGAGTTTATTAAAATAAGCTAGTATACCAATAGCCTTTGTTATAGAGAGGAAAGATCACTAATAAGGGATTTGTGAGGTAGCCTAGAGCTAAATTGATATGATACTTTAAGACATTTGCACAGGCGTTCTGTGCAAAATGGTTCTATTAATATCTCACTTTTTGGCTCGGCGCCTGTGGCCAGCCACATACACCTGAGCTCTCAGGTTCGAATCCAGCCCAGACTGCCAAACAACAATGGTGGCTGCAACCAAAAAAAAAATGGCCAGGCGTTGTGGCAGATGCCTGTAGTCCCAGCTACTTGGGAGGCAGTGATAGGAGACTCGCTTGAGCCCAGGAATTGGAGGTTGCTGTGAGCTGTGATGCCACAGCACTCTACCCAGGGTGACAGCTTGAGGCTCTGTCTCAAAAAAAAAAAAAAAATCTCACTTTTTGTAAAATAAATCTAATGTGGTAATATTTGAAAAAAAAAATCAGTGGTCTGAACAGAGGGATGCACAAGTATCAGAGTGGGCAAAAAAGGGATTCATAAGAATGAAATATTATAAAATGTTTTAAATTTTGAAAACATAGACATTAAAATTTAATTTTATATATGCTTTCAAGGTATATATTTTAGTGTAAAAGATGTATATAACTTCTCCACAAAAAATACAGATATTTGAAGATCACCTCTTGCCCAGACAATATCAGCAAGATATATATACTCTTTGCTCCTCGGTTTTGTTTTGTTTTGTGTTTTTTTGTTGTTGTTGTTTGTTTGTTTGTTTTCATATTGTTGTTTTATTTTTAATTTCAACATTTTACTTAAAGATTTTTCTTTTCTTTTTTTTATTTCTTCATTTTTCTAGTTTAAATATAATTTTCCATTCTTGCTTTTTTTAACAACTAGACTTCACTTTTGCTAGTGTTTCTACCCATAGTAATTTTTCCGCCCCCAAACTTATCCACTAAAGTTTTTGGTTTGCTTGTTTTGATTTGATTTATTGCATTTTTGTCTTCCCTCTCTACTTGGTGGAGGTGGGGTACTGTGTCCAAACAGGCTGGCAAAGAGCTGCTGACCTAATCACCCAGCCAGGCACCCCCAGAGGTTGGGGGCTCTTAAGGTTGGGTCAAAGTACCCTACTGTACACCTATATTGCTCCCATC
>CAUYON010038266.1:0-47872 GCA_963573935.1 Arctocebus calabarensis
AATAGAACAGATAGACAGATGGATAGATAGATAGATGGATAGATAGATAGATAGATAGATAGATAGATAGATAGATAGATGGATGGATGGATGGATGGATGGATGGATGGATGGATGGATGGATGGATAGATAGATAGATACACAGATAGATAGATAGATAGATACACAGATAGATAGATAGATAGATAGATACATAGATAGATGAATAGATAGATACAAAGATAGATAGATAGATAGATAGATAGATAGATAGATAGATGAATAGATAGGTAGGTAGGTAGATAGATAGATACATAGATACATAGATAGATAGACAGACAGACAGATAGATAGAACAAATAGATGGGATGTATACGATGACAGGTAGATAATAGATATATAAATGATAGATCTATAATTCTGGGTAGGCAGGCATTTTTTTCTTTGAAGATATCATTTCAATCGTTAAGATAATAAGTAAGGAGTGGTTGAGATTTTACGCATGAGAAGAACATAAAGATTGGTGCAAATAGGGCTCATGAAGACATAGCACTTAAAATAATGTCAATGGTTAGATATGCAGAAAATAAAAGAATTTCCTGAGACTTGTCCCAACGGTCCGTTCCATGAAAACACATTCCAGAATATAATTCCATGAGACGGGGATGGTGCAGGACACCTGAAAGAAATTCAGGGGTTTAGACAAAGTAGAAACTCACACTATTGATAAGATAAAATGCCATGTGCTTTCTTAACTGCAAAGTAGGGGAATGTAATAATCCCTGAATAAGTAGCAAATGGAAGGTTTTTCCTTTTTTATTTATTTTTAGGGGGAGTCAGGGACGTAAAGTGCTGCCCATCCCTTAGATTTAGTGTGTGTAAAGCTTTAATCAAACTGCCTTTTCTACTGTAATAATACCAGTAGTGCTCTTTAAACATGTTGAATGATTTATAATTTGCACATCTTACAACTCACCCATTCTAGGTATGTATTTCAAAGATTTTTAGTACGTTACAGAACCGTGAAAATTTAATTACACATTCAGTAGTACTTAAAAAGTCATTTAAAGGCAAACTCCCAGATTTTCTCATTAAAGAATCTGTATAGAGGGCAGGCTTCCAACAGTATTAGAGGAATGATTTTGATGTTCAACACAAATAAACTAACTATATTATCTGAATAATAATTGTGTGTGGGGTGGGTGTGGGTGTATGTCCAAGGAGCAGATAAAAATGTAAAATGGATAAAGTATCAAATAAATCATGGTAGCAGCTGACATACAAAACACTCCTCTGGACACATAGATTTCACCTCATTTAATGCTCAAGGCCAGACATCCCATGGCTTAGGAATTACAGCTTGCTCTGGTAAGAAGCAGCTAGCCAAAATCAGCTTCCATGAATTAATTGTGAGCTTCTGAGTAAAAGTTCTAATGAACCAATTCCTTAATAGTTCCAATTTAATATAATTATGTACTTGTGTAGTGAGGAGGTAAAAAAATAATAAAGTTTTCCCTTGCTGTCTTTGCATAGTATGACTATAAATCAGGGACGATGTCATGTTTGATTTTACTGGAAACTCATGTTCCCTTTCCCCAAACTCCGGTCAAAACATTTTATCTCGTCCAAGTCAGAGTTGCTATGTCTTCATAGAAAAATGCTTCATGGTTAGTATTTAAAAGTCCACTGAAGGCTCGGTGCCTGTAGCACAGTGGTTATGGCACCAGCCACATACACCAAGGCGGGCGGGTTCAAACCCGGCCCGGGCCCCCTAAACAACAATGACAACTCCAACAAAAAATAGCAGGGCGTTGTGTCAGGCACCTGTAGTCCCAGCTGCTTGAGAGGCTTAGGCAAGAGAATTGCTTAAGCCTATAGAGTTTGAGGTTGCTCTGAGCTGTGACAGCACAGCACTCTATGGAGGGTGACATAGCGAGACTCTGTCTCAAAAATAAATAAATAAATAAATATCCAGTCAAAACACTCTGTACATAAGTATTCATGATATTTCAGAATTGTCACCACATTTTAGAATGCAGATCCTTTCCCAATTTAATGTTGAAATATTGTGTTACATGGGAATCGCAGAACGTGATAAACATCTATGCACGAAAAGGTAGGGCTTGTGCTTGCAACTTTTGCTTTCAAAATGTGTCATGACTAAGACTTGAAATTTGGAGGAGACATTGATGTAAACATCACTGTCACATTACAGGGTTCATGCAACCGGCCTCCATACCCAAATGAAATCAATGAAACACAAGACTATTCTAATGAGAGGACAGGGCTTTTCTCCTTTAATGAAATTAGAAAATGACAGTGATCCAAGGATTATGGTGTTTCACAGATGGGAAATTGTTCACTCCCCAAAGTGCATAAAAGTGTCACTGGGTTCGGTGCAACTTGAACCATTATCCAGAAAGATTCCTCAGGACATAGATGGGGAGATGCTTGCCGAAGGCTGCATGGTTTAGCCAAAGGATTCAGCCAAATTGGCTCAAAATATCTTCTCTACTCCTTTCCTACAAGTTGAAACTGTTCATAAGAGCCTTTCAGACTGCGTGGGACCTACTGTCCTAAACCAAGTGGAATGAGGACCTTGGTCGGTTTCCTTGGTAACAAAGAGTACAATAAAAGAAAGCATGGAGTTGACAGATTCTCATGCATTTTTACGAAACCAGGGTACCGGTCTGCATTACTTCATGAAGCAAAGAGATACTCATGGTGAACATGGATATGGTAAAGTGAGAGAACATCACGGCTGGTGACTGACTTTACTGCACGCCTTCCCCATTATTTACTGGAAGAATGTGGGCTTCCCAAGCAAGAAGACTTGATCTGCTATGCCATATCCAAAGAACCCCCCAAAACACGTCCAAGTGCCTCTGTTATCCTTGACCCCCTAATCGGAGGTCTCTCATTGCTCTGTGAGTACAGAACATCCGTACATATGTAACCCTTGAGAGGAATTGCAGGTCATAGGTGGGTTTAAGGATTCTGCCCTTTTTAATTGCTTAAAGAAATGAAGCTTTGTCTACATGGTTGGAATGTTTTAAGAAAAGGAAGTCTGGTAATCAAGAGACGAGTCACCAGAAATATATTCGTACTCAAGTGGTCTGTTAAGTAGACTGATGAATTACTAACACAGACACGTCACAAACTGTCTGAGCTCACCTTTCCATGACCACAGTTTATGGTTGACCCTTATGGTTGCATCTCAAGACAATGGCAGCCATGCAGGACTATTTCCCAATGTGTTTTTCTGAACATTTAAAAATGTCACCATTGTAGGATTCGGCAGGAGGTTGCCCTCTGCAGACCAGGAAGAGAGCCCTCACCAGACCCTGGATTTGCCCCCAAACAATAGGATTTTCAGGTTCCAGAACAGTGAGAAATGCAGGTTGATTGTTTGAGCCTCCCAATCTACGCAATTTTATTATAATAGCCTGAGCTAAGACATTACACATAATGACAAGAAGACTTATTTTGTGTCTCAAACATTTTTTTCCTACAGTTCCCTGGCTCTTTTCTGGATTTTTTCCCTTTCAAAGCCAAGAACCCACTTGGCGAGTTCAAAGCCCCCTTCCTCTCTTCGTTGGGGCCTCCCTGGTTCAGTTGCAAAGATTTCTATTTGGTTCCTGTCCCTTAAAAAGAATTCATTATCCACCCACAATATCAGAATTAATTGTCATGCTTATTCTGAATTCTTAGTAACACATTACATGGATAGCTCAGTATTAAAGGTAAAGTCGTACAATAAAATTAAAATTCCATGATGATGTCGTCCACAGCATTACTACGTACCAACCCAAAAGAATAAAAGACCTTTCACCCAAAGGACCTTTGCATTCAAATGTTTAGAGTGGTATAATTCACAACTGCAAAGGTGTGGAATCAATGGAGATGCTCGTCAACCCATGAATGGATTAATAAACCGTGGGGTATGTATACCGTAAAAAAGACGGAGGTTTTGTAGTGTTTATAACAATCTGGATGTATTGGGAGAACATTCTCCTAAGGGAGGTATCACAAGAATGGAAAAGCAAGCGTCCCAGGTGCTCAAGAAACTAGTAGATTAGCAATGACAGGTGAACATATGAGGAAAAGGCAATTCAACTTGGGAGAAAGGTTTTTTCCTAAGCCCCCTCCCTGTGGGTACGTTCCACATGGCCTAGGTGAGGGGCTCAGTTACAACCAAGACTTTAACCTTACAAAAGCAAACTTGCTGACTTAATCATATCTCATATTAATCTGAAATTTTAAAAAAGTCTCAATGGCAAGATTTTAAAATATCATTTACCATTAAAAAACTCATTTTAAGAAATATAGGGTTTAAAAAATTCCACTCACATTCAGTATCAACGTTGATATCAAAAATTCAAACATACTGAAAGATATTTTGAGCAGACGAAGAAACATTTTGAGTGATATTTTTTAAAGATCTCTTTTTATCCTCCGTACAGAGTGTTTAAAATCACCTAGTACTAATGACACCTCTCCTCTTTACAACATTAAGAAGCACACCGTGACCTTCACAGGAGCTATTTGTGGTAGCGTCAGAACTGCAACGTGGAGGATAAAATTAAAATGTGAGATGCAAAAATATGGAGCAATTTATCTCCCATGGTCCGTCGCTCTCAGGTATTAGGCCTCTTAATCACAGTTCCAAATTAGTGCCTTTATGTAAGCAACTCTGCCCGTGACAAAGGGGGAAATTAGGAACATATAAGAAATTCATTACTTTTCTCAGAAAGCCCAAATGCGTTTATTAATTACCACTCATTCAGCACATTTATTAGCTTCACAGCAGTTTAGGAAATTTAATTAACGTAAAAACAAGGAGTGAGGGAAATGGGGGGGTTATGGTGTATGACGCACCTTTTGGAGGCAGGACACAATTATAAGATGGAGTTTACCTAACAAATGCAATCTGAGTTACCTAATTCTCTGTACCCTCAATGAATCCTGTACAATTAAATAAAGAAGTAGGGCAGTGCAGGGCACTGGCCACACACACTGAGGGTAGTGGGTTCAAGCCTGGTCTGGGTCTGCTAAACAACAACGACAATTGCAACAAAAAAAAAGCCGGGCATTGTGACAGGCGTCTATGGTCCCAGCTGCTTCGGAGCCTGAAGCAAGAGAATCGCTTAAGCCCAAGAGTTTCAGATTTCTGTGAGCTATGACGCCACGGCACTCTACTGAGGGTGACAAAAGTTTGACCCGGTTTCAAAAAAAAAAAAAAGTAAAAACATGGGGCTCAAAGGAGTAGAGTGCCAGCCCTATATGCTGGAGGTGGTGGGTTCAAACCCAGACACGGCCAAAAACTGCAAAAAAAAAAAAAAAAAGTAAATAATTATATAAACTTATGACCCCTGTGGGAGATGCTGGTTATGAAGTGTTTAGCAAGAAATGAGAGAGTCATGTTTATGAACAAAAGACAACTTAGAAAGGAATCAAACTACACATGTCAGCCCTGATGGCTACTTAACCAAGGATCAAAGACAAGCAAGAGTCATCCTGCTTGGTCCCCAAATTTAGCACAACGAATCTCAGCGGAGTTCAAGAAGCCTTTACTGAGAATTTGGAATCTACCAAGGCAGCACACCCTCAAATTTAAGGTATATACGAATCCTTTGGGTATATTGATTCAAAACACGGTGATTCAGAAGATCATGCACAGTGAGGAATTTCAGAGAAATTAATTCATGTTCAACACCACTCTATCTAGGGCATAGATCACCCCAAATACTGTATCTCATAGGAAACAAACCATAAAAAAGGAATTATAACATATATACTGTCATTGTGCTCACTCCAGTTCACAAATATCCCAAAATTTAGATTTTTCTGTGGGTGTTTTTACATTAGTATATCCAAAGTCCTCGATGACCTGTTGGGTAGATTACCCTTGTATTCAACATAAATCAGAGCAAGTATTTCCCATTCAAGTTACGCAGGGAAATTACAGAGATTGGACTTGTTCCAGGCATGGCTAAATTTAAACATCCTTCAGAACACAAGTTTCTGAAGTTTGTCTCCTTAAGATGGTTCTACTAACCTAAATCAGATTTTTTTTCTAACCACACTGGCTATTTTTTTGTAAAGCTGTTTTCCCCCTTTCTTCCCCTTCCTCCTCTTCTTCCTCTTCTCTCTCTTTTGAGACACAATCTTTCTGTGTTACCAGCCTCCAGTGTCACCATAGCGCACAACAGCCTCAAACTCCTGAGCTCAATGATCCTCCTGCCTCAGCCTCCTGAGCCGCTGGGACTCCAGGCGGCCCCCACAATGCCTACCTTTTTGATTTTTGTTAGACTATCTCACTCTTGCTCAGGCTGGCCTCAAACGCCTGAGCTCAAGGGATCCTCCCACCCGGGCCTCTCAGAGGACTGTGTTACAGGAGTGAGCACCACACTTGGCCCCTCTTCTGTCTCTTACAAGGACATTTTTTATTACTTTAGGAACCCATTTAGATATTGCAGAATGAGTTCTTCAGATCCTTAAGATTGGCAGACTCAGTCGTGGAAGAAGCCCAAGTGCCCATCGACCCACGAATGGATTAATAAATTGTGGTACATGTATACCATGGAATACTATGCAGCCTTAAAGAAAGATGGAGACTTTACCTCTTTCATGTTTATATGGATGGAGCTGGAACGTATTCTTCTTAGCAAAGTATCTCAAGAATGGAAGAAAAAGTATCCAATGTACTTAGCCCTACTATGAAGCTAATCTATAGTTTTCATATGAAGGCTAAAACCCAGTTATAGCACAAGAAATGGGGAAAGGGGCAAGAGAAGGGAGGGGAGGGGGGAGGATGGGTGGAGGGAAGGTGATTTGTGGGATCACACTTACGGTGCATCTTAGAAGGGTAGACGTGAAAATTACTAAATGCAGAATATAAATGTCTTCATATAGTGATTAAAAGGTTATAAAGGCTATGTTAAATAGTTCAATGAAAATATTTCAGATTGTATATGAAGTCAGTACATTGTGCCCCATGATTGCCCCAATGTACACAATTATGATTTAATAAAAAAAAAGCAAATAATCCATTGAACTTACCTATTTGCCAAACAATGTCCATAGTTAGAATTTATTTATTTATTTTATTGAGACAGTCTCACTTTGTCACCCTTGGTAGAGTGCCTTGGACTCAAGCGATTCTCTTGCCTCAGCCTCCCTAGTAGCTCGGACTACAGATGCCTGGCACAATGCCTGGCTATTTATTTTTGCATGTGGTTGGTGCCCTAACCACTGAGCTATGGGTGCCCAGCCCACAGTTACAATTTTTAAAGATGATTTATTTACTTTTTCTTTTGAGACAGCGTATTACTCTGTTGCCCAGGTTGGAGTATAGTGGCTTGATCATTGTTTTACTGTAAACTCTTAACTCCTGGGCTCAAGAGATCCTCCTGACTCAGCCAGTTCATCTGGTTAATTTTTTTATTTTTAAAATTTTTTGAGAGACAGGGTTGCCTAGGCTGATCTTGAACACCAGGACTCAAGCAATCTTTCTGCCTTGCCCTCCCAAAGGGCTAGGATTACAGGCATAACTCGCTGTGCCTGGCCTGTAAGGATGATTTTGGATAAGCATCTTAGGCCATCTATTTCATCACAAAGGAGATTTTTTTTTCAGTATAATATTTTGGAGATTCTATTTGTATTTAAATTCTATCTCCTAAATTAGTTTCATATTGAAATAACAGCCATTAAAACATAACAAAACATCACACCGTGTGGGGCAGACACTTGTTACATACTCTTATTTCATTTAAGCAAATACATATTTGGGGAGCTCATCTGTATCATTTCATTATTTACTCTTTCTGTACAAGCTTGGTGCAGTTTAAGTGGTCCTTAAATGAGAACTTGGTGCTATCACCTTCATTTCTGTCTCGCACTCTGGGCCCTTTGTAACTTCGGGTGCTGTTTCCCTTATATGCGTGCAGATGGCAATTAAGAGCCTGGAGGAAGGCCAGGAACTCCAGATGCCTGCTGATACTCAGAATATCATTGAATGAGTGATGTGTGCCAGAGCCACGATGTCTTCTCAGACACCTAGGGCTGCCAGGCATAGTGGGAGCCCTGCGCCTTTGGGGTTGGTTGAAGTTGGGAGCATGGGCTGTCTGCATCGGGGGTAAGGGACCACTTGGTTCCAGGTGGAAGAGGAACCGCCGCAGTGTGGATCACCTGCCAAGGAGGTAATTAGGAGAGTGGGTTTGGCGATCCTGATCTGACAGCCAACAAGAGACTTCCCAGGGAGCCAGGGGAGATAAGCCTGTCAGGAGCTCCCCACTGTCATGGGCCCAGGGTTGTCACAGCTGCAAGGCAGAGCTTCGGTTCTTTAAAAAGGAGGCTGAGGAAGTCACAGCATTCTTCAAAGTACTGAGGAATCACAGAATCCGTGGCTCAGGGAAGTGGAACCAACTGTGTCTTGTGGCCAGCTGGTGCTGGTCAGCCTTTCTTCTGGTCTAGCCAGTGGACTACATTCGCTTTTGAGATACAAGCTCTGGTGGTGCTACAAAATTTCACTGCTTTGTCTCTCAAAAAAACATGTTAGAGTGGGAGTGAGAGTGTCTTTTATTTTAAATCTTAGATTTTCTCTCATCCGTCATTCAGTTGGCCGGAACTGGTGGCTGTTGTTAACCATTATTGAAAGGTGTTGGGTTATTGAGAGTCCAGTAGGTAAGAGCAGCAGGCAGTTCTAGAGCCAGACCACTTGGGTCCAAGTCTCAGCTCAGCATCTGGGTGACCCACCCTTGGGCAAGTTGCCAAGCTTTCTGAGCCCTGGTTTCCCCATTGATAACATGGGATGGTTAATAGCACCTTGTACACAAGTTTGCTGTGAAGATTAAATTAGTTAATAGCTGTAAGGCAATCCCCAAATCCCATTATAAGTTTATTTGAGAACTCTGTATTTGGTGGCTCCACTACTGTGTTGTCCTGCTCAGACTGAAAACCACTGTTTAGTTTTAATAGTCTCACATTATAGGGAAACAAGCCGAGGTCTACGTCGGCTTAGTGATGTACCCAGTGGCAGAACCAGGACTAGAGGTGTCCCTTGACTCTTAATCCCTTTCTTCACACTGCAGAACAGAAAGCTGATGATCTGTATAAACTGTTTACTCTTGGGCACTTTGGTACCTAGATTTTTTTTTTTTGCTTGTTTAAGCGGAGATTGCTATTAATTAGAAATTTTTAGTAACCTGGATTCCCACTTCTCATCAAGAGAACCTCAACTCCAAGTCACTGGAGAAAGATGTCACTTACTTCAGAGCTTTGGCATCAGGTGTATTTTTTTTTTTTTTGCCGTGCTCATTTATCTGCGCGATGGCCATCCGTATGTGTAGAAGGGGTGGTGTGCAGTCAGCTGAAGCGTGTGCTTGCCAAGAGCTTTTTGTTTGCTGACCAAGTGTGATAACAGAGTTTCTTGCCACTTGATCCCCTCGGCCAGCCTATCTGGGTCAACATGTTTCGCTCTGGTGTTCACCCTTTCCAGTGACTAACAACCTGGCTTAGTGATGACAAATGTGTTAATAGTGGAGCCCAAGATAAGGCAGTGGGAACGCTCATTGCCCTGAGACTTTGCTGCCTGTTGAGTGATCCAGGGACCTGTCAGCTCTTGAGTTAGCGTGTGCGAGGTGCTGGGAGTGGGGAAGAACACTGGTGTGCTTTCAGCTTGCACATGTGTGTCGCTGCTTGTCACTTCCCCGGCCACTGCCAGGAAACCTCTCTTCCTCGCGTTAGAGATGATCCTCATCCCATCTAATAAGTAAATGCTTGTGATTTAGAAATACTTTTGCTTAGACAGGTAGACAGTATTCAGAATTTTGGTTATTGCTCGATCTGTAAGTCACATCACTCCAGATTGTCCAAACGAATGCTCCGCAGCCAAATTTAGGATCCCAAATTGGCATCTCCCATCATTGATCAAGTTTCTGGACTAGACAGCATCACCTAACATTGCTAAAGCAAATGTGACAGGAAGGAAGAGAGGAATTCACATTGATGGGCGCCTGCTTCCCTGTGTAGGGAGGTAGTCTGTGCTTTCCTGATGCAGGCAGGCACCATTAATGTGAGGCTCATGTGTGGGGTGGTTATGCCCTTCTTCTGAATTATTTGTGCAAGAGGGTCAGCCCTTTGAATGTGAGGCAGCAGAAATTGTTTTTATATGCAGAGAAGAGTCTGCGTGCACAGAGAGAACTCCCTCCAAGTGTTCATCTTTGCATTTCATTCATCGTCTTAGAGCAGTGCAAATCCTGAAGCATGAATGAATGGGTCTGTGGCTGAATGAGTTCAGATTTGCTGAGCAGGCCAATTTGGGAAGTGTCCTGGATTCCCCTGCAGTTTCCCGTGTATAGACACCCTTCCTAAGTGAATGTGGCATTTGTATTGGATGAAGGCCATAGCTGAGTATGAAACGTGATTACATGTCTGCTCTGATCCTCAGTAGGCAATGCTGTCCACTTAGGGTGTTTTAAAGGACTTGTGTACTGTTGCACTCTTGGACTCATGCAATATTTGGGTTAAAGGCATTTGTAGATGAAGATAAAAGGTATGAACCATCAGCTCAACAGAGATGGGGTTATGAGTGAGGTGCATGAAGTTTTAGTAACCCTGCTCTGTTTACCGATTTTGTTGTTGCTTTAAAGGAGCACCTGAGGCTGGGTAATTTGTAAAGAAAAGAGGTTTTTTTGGCTCATGGTTCTACAGGCTGTACAAGGACCATGGCATAGCATCTGCTTCTGGTGAGGACTTCAGGGAGCTTCCGATCAAGGCAGAAGGCAGAGGGGAAGCAGGCATGTCACATGGGGGAAGAAGAAGAGGAAGAGCGATGCCAAGCCATTTTAAACAACCAGCTCTCTTGTGAACCTATAGAGCAAGAGTTTACTCATTGTCATGGGGAGGGCACCCAGCCAGGCATTGAGGGATCTTCTCCCATGACCCAAACACTTCCCTCCTTCAACAATGGGATCAGATTTCAACATGAGATTTGGAACAAACACCCAGACCATATCTCTCTCTCTCTCTCTCTCTCTCTCTCTCTCTCACACACACACACACACTCCATCCCTAGTCAAATTTGCTTAATATGCTAATAGCATTGCTGCTTGCTGGGAAAATACACAGATCTGCAAATCTTATGAATTCTAATGTCTCATTCTCCAATTTAAAAAATGAATGGGCTCAAATTAACTAGGAAACTTCCTTCCAAGAGAATTTTGGGAATACTGTTTGTGCATAAAACCTTACAAACTGCAGTGGAAGTTACCCTAGATGACATGATGACATTGTGAGAGCTGGGTATTAGCAGGGGTATGTGGCATGATTTCAGATGGGACCTTGGCCTAGCATCCCATAACACGCAGATTTTTACATTCTCTTTCCCACAGGAGGAAACTCTCCCTAGGTTCTACCATGTCTTTACCACCACTCTGAGTTCTGGTAACCAGCCTTAAGCCTTGGGCTCTGAGGCTTTTGCTGAAGTGATAATATCATGGTGGCATTGAAATGATCTGGGTTTTCTTTTCTGCTATATATATTTAGAGTTACTTTCTTATTATAGCAAACAAGATGGGATTTCCATTTCTAGTAGTAATATAAAGTTCCATTAAAAATAAATTTAGAAGGAGAGTTTAAAGAAAAATAATAAGTTGTGCAGGTGGTAACCCATTATGAACGTCATAAACATGTCAGGGATAAGTGCTGGAGGTAAGGAGACCCTGGAAGTAGGAGCTGAAGTACTGAGAAGAGGGAGACAGTAAGGGCTGTTCCACCCTCATCTTATAAATACTGCCCCTAAGGAGAACATGTTCCAGCTCCATCCATGTAAAAATGAAAGGAAAAGTCACCATCTTTCTAACTATGATTCAATTAAAAATAAGTAAATAAATAAATACTGCCCCTATTTCAAGCAGGTGCTGATCACTAGCCTTTGTGTTAAGGATTTTTTCATACATCCCATTTACTCATCCAAATGACCCCATGAGATTGGTATTGTAATAAATCTTCTTTCAACAATGAGGAAACTGGAACTTAGGGGTGGTAACTGACTTTTCCAAGGACATTTGGCTGGTAAGGGGCAGGAACCAACATTTGAACACGGGAAACGACTCCAGAGCCTTCCCCTTCACCTCTATGCCACCTTGTATTTAACATCTAATAATAGTCTCAGGGAAATGTGACAAGAAAAAATTCTAGTCATTTTAGTTCGCTACCTGTTGGCAAACTGAATTCCTAGTGAGGGCTATACATTTACAAAAAGGCAATCTTAACTTAGGCGTCAATGTAGGCAGTCAGCGTAGGCAGACCAGTGTGTAATACCTGTGACATCTTCATTTTTACCTCTGCTTCAGGATCCTGTTTCTCTCATGCCACTGACTGTTCCAAATGATGTTATGTTCTTGAAATCCCTACTTTGCTCATTAAAGATCAGATTTTCTTATTTTTTCTTGCAAAGTCTGGATCACCAAAGCCTTTGGATTTGTAATATGCTTGGCTTGCATATCACCAATATTTAGGCGTTGCTAGGAAGTTTTTTTAAACTTTAAAGGAGAAATCCTTTTACAACTAGATTTAGAGTCAATCAGCAATTTTCTTACATATTTAGTATGAGTATTGTAGGCTAATATATGCTTTCTAAAAATACACATGATGTGTTCTGCTCAGCTGAATACAATTGTTTCTTTTTTTAACTTTTCTGGGTAAATTTCAAGAGTGTCAGGATATTACTTAAGTTGGTAGATTTTATTAAACCTCCAAGAACATAATTGATTCATTTTACAAATTGTTAACGCTTACAGAAATTTGCGATAAAAGAGATTGCTTCAGACCATTTCCAGTGACATTTTTCCAGTGAGAACTGGAAAAGATAGTTTGTTAATGCTGGTCCTATTTTCTGATACTGTAAGATATAAATGAATATTTGCCCTTAGCTATTATAACCTTAATTTGAGAGAATTCTTTAAAAGGCAATTACATATACTTAGAGGAATCCTGACATTTCATTCAGTGATTTCAGGTTCGCCGAGTCTCTCCTGAAAAGAAGATTACAAAAGTGGGCCTAGCCATTCCAAGATACGTTTGATTTAGGTCTGCTGTAAATTTAACATTTTAATATGTGTGTATGGCTACTTAGCCCATTTTAAGAAATACAAAAATTATCCATAGGCGGTCTCAACCTCTGTTCAGTTGCATTTTACCCTACTCTTCCAGGGACCCAGAGGAACTTTAGTTCTGGTTGCACGTTGTGAGGAATTCTTGCCAGGGCAGATTTCTGCAATGTACTCCCTTCTTCTGATCACGACTATAACCCAGCCACCATTTTTAAACTATTACCAATCATCCTTTTCTTCCCCAACCGAGTGTTTCACTCCCTTAGTGCCTGGTCGCTGGTCCTCTTATCTTCTGCACATTATCCAACCTGCCAGTCTTCTTGCCACTGGGCTTTGCACATGCTTTTCCCTCTTTGCCCATGCTGTTCCCTCTGTTTGCCCATGTTGTTCCCTCTGTTTGCACATGCTGTTCCCTTTTTCTCCTCTTCTCCCCATTCCCTTTGCCCTAGAATACACATTTCTGCCCAGTCAACACCTACTTATCTTCTGGCTGCCAGCTCAAGTGCTACTTTCTCGAGAAGCTTCCTGTCATCTTGTTCCCTTATCAGCCACTCTCCTAGAATTTTGTTGTTCTTTTATGCCTTTCCTTCATTGGGGTTCACATGGTCATTATCCCATGAATGTCTGTTCCTCTCATTAAGTTACACTGTTGAATGCCCTGCTATTGTCTGCTTTTTGCCTGCCATAGTTCTGGCCCCAGCGTCTAACTTGGCACACAACTCATAATGAGTATCTTTTAAGCTTTTGTGAATTGACATGCACCTCTACATCCTGCCACTCTTCCGTCAAGGCCAAGGACTCCCACTCTGTACCTCCTCCTTGAATTCACACAGAAATGACCTCTGAAGGGCCTGCAGGATACTTGGTTCATGCTGGACTTAATCAACAATCTCTCAGGGAACGCTGCTGTCCTTGTCAAGCTGTCAGGCCTGCAGGCCCCAACCTGATTAGATGGGGAACCTTTGGGTTTTCTTCTGGAGCAGCAGGACAGCCAGGTTGCAGGGGGCTGGATGATATGGAAATGGAACCCTATACCCTCCACCCTCCTTCTTAAGCCAGAGCAATAGAACTACTCCAGTTCTATCCAGATAGCCCTGATGTTGGCAGAATAGAAAATATAAAGTTCTTATTGAAATTTCTGGTACAGAAAGATATTGCTGGCTCAGTGTCTGTGGCTCAAGTGGCTAAGGCGCCAGCCATATACATCTGAGCTGTTGGGTTCAAATCCAGTTTAGGTTCAGACAACAATGATGGGTACAACCCCAAAATGGCTGGGCGTTGTGGTGGGTGCCTATTGTCCTAGCTACTTGGGAGGCGGAGGCAGGAGAATTGCTTGAGCCCAGAAGTTGGAGGTTGCTGTGAGCCGTGATGTCATGGCACTCTACCCAGGGTGACAACTTTAGTCTCTGTCTCAAAAAAAAAAAAAGAAAGACAGAAAAGAAAGATGCTGCTGGTGAAGAAAGAAAATGGGCATTCGCTGGTGGTATTGTAGGCACTCTGCCAGTACACATAGCCATGATCTCCGTTAATTATCCAGTATCACAGATTGCTAAACAGGAACACTGAAAGCTCGATAAAGGGCTGATTTTTAAACTAGGATTGTTTGTCCCCAAAGCTTATGTGTTTTCCTCTACAACTTCTTCCAGAAAGGAACTTTGGCCCTCGCTGGTCTGAGTCAGAAGTAGAGAATGCTGACCTTGCCAGAGGTAGGACGGTAGTGGGCTGGCCTCAGGGCCCAGGCGCTATGGCCACTGTGTTTCTCATTGGGTCTCCAACCTCTTTGTTGTTGCAGATGGGCGCCAGGGAGGAAGGTGCACAGGAGTCAACAAGGAAAGTCCACTGTGGCTGGGGCTTGCAGCAGGGAGGGAGGGAGCCTGATGCCACATGTCAGGGCCACGTCAGGGGCCAAATCTGCTTCTATACTCTGTTCTCCTGCCATCCTTTTAGGTGAAGAACGAAGGGGTAAAGGATAAGATCTAAGGGATGGGAGGAAAGAGGGAAGAGTTAAGGAGGAAGGTGAAGTGATAATTATTATTACAAAAATAGAAGTTGCTAAGAGTATATTTTAAAGGTAGTGGCAGAACTAGCCTGTAGCAAAAGTTAGAAAAATCTAGCATGGCAATGAGTTTAACCTTGTAGTTAACCTATACTGCAGTCTTCCTACCTTTTATAATCTTTAGTATTATAACATCTGGACATGTACCCTGCTCATCCAGCCCTTGGCTACCATATCTAGTTTCTACTAATCTATTTTCAGGTTTCCATAGATTTGCCTAGTTTGGACATGTAATATAAATTGACGCGTGTAGTCTTTTATGTCTGGCTTTTCCTCATAGCATAATGATTTTAAGGTTTACCTATGTTGTAGCCCATCTTGACCCTGAAAAGAGCATCTCGTCACAGGGGAGTTTCCAGTTCCCAGATGTGGCTGTAACTCTAACAGCCTTAGAGTTAGCGATGACTTCAGGGATGTTGGGTCTTAGTGGTTCAGATTGAGTTAGCCTGGATACTGGTGTCTCAGTTTCTTGTTTGCCCTACTGAGCAGCAGCCGTTTTTAGTTATGTGTCCCTGTTATGATTCTGGGGTTTGGATTCCTTCTATTCAGGGCCACTAGGTACAGTTGCATAGACTGAGCCCTGCACAAAGGTGGCCAGCTGTATGCATAAGGAAGAAAGGATCAAATATAATCTGCACCCTACTTGTCAAGCTGTGAGCCCCAGCACGGGGCTGTGACCAGCCAGAGGGGGAGGGTGTCTTTTTGAACTCATGCAGAGCTTCACGAAGCTTCTTAATGCAGCAGTGTCTTTGCCGCTCGTCCGAGCTGAGATCTTGGACCCAGATAATATGTCTCATATTTGAGTTAACAAGATCGAAGTGGTGGGAAGACAGAGGCTAAAATTATAGATATGTATGATTTATGGATTTGTTCCTGTAAGGAAAACTTCCCTGCTTTGTGTTGGGAGGTCTCCAGCTCTACCACAAGCAAAGGGCATTTTCAACCTCTCTTCTCCATCAGTTCTCCTGGGAGTTCTGACATCTCTTGCTGTTTCCATCTGGGTTTCTAACTTTAGGGTTGAGCATTTCTGAGGTTGAATTGGCGTTAAAAATAAGTTTCATGAAAGGGTAAAATCATGACTGTCAGATATCAAAATGAGTAAGTGTTAAAAATTCTATTCTACTCCTTAATCAATAAGAGAACCAGGCAGATATTTTAACCAGTTGAAAAGAACCAACACATTTATAGAGCAGGAATATTAAAACAATGTGTGTGAATGGAGGAAAAACTAGCTTAATTCCTGCAGGGAAGGAGAAAAATCAACGGCATCTCTCCTGGACAGGACAGAATTTGCATATCTATAGACAAGAATTATTTCCACTGCTATCATTTATCTACATTTTAGAGAATTGTAAAAGAATTCTATGCAGTCAGAATCAGATAACCCAGGGTGGTATTCTCTGTAGTCGGACAACGCATTCTTCTCCTTGGAAACATGCATTTTCTCCCTGCGTTGGTGATTGTGGTGTGTCGGCACATCTATGAGCCTAGATAAGTTTTTATCATTCCACTTGAGATTTCAAGGGAAGGGCAGGATTTCCCTCAGGTTCCACGTGGTCTTTGGTGTGTGGTGTTCTCTATTAGGAAGAAGAATTCAAAAGTTTTAAAAGGCAGCTTGTTGGTTGCTGGGTACAGTGGCTCATGCCTGGAATCCCAGTCACTCAGGAGACCAGGCTGGGAGAATCACTGGAACCCAGGAGTTTGAAGCAGCAGTGAGTTATGATTGTATCATTGCACTCTGCTCTGGGTGACAGAGAAAGACCTTGTCTCGGGGAAAAAAAAAATTCAACTGGTTGAGTGTAGGATGCATGCATTGTGGCTCAGAGGGAGGCACTTGTGAGGCCAGAGATTGGGGAATAAGGTCTTGGTTCTTTCCAGTTTTTTCCATTTAATTTTTAATTAAAATCATAACTATGCATTTATGGGGTACAACATGATTTGATATACAATGTGGAATGCTTACATCAAACTGATTAACATAACCATCACCTCACTTATTTTTTGTGGTAAGACATTGAGAATTTACTCTTAGTTATTTTGAAATATACCCTTGCATTGTGCCCATTAGGTAAGATCCCACCCAGTGCCCTCCCTCCACTCACCAATCACCCCCCTCCCCTCCCCTCCATTCTCCTCTCTCTCCCCTCCCCCTTGCTAGACTGTCTTTGTGTCTGATCATTGCTGAGTGTGTAAGTGTTTATATGTTGGTTTCATAATAGTATTGAGAATATTGGATACTTTGTTCCATTCTTGAGATACTTGTTGAAGGTCTGCCCCCTAAAGAAGGTCTTGATTTTATTCTTAAAATCCTCACACACTTCCTGTGTGACTTTCAGGCTTGCCATTTATCTCCCTGCCTCTTTGAGACAGGAAAATAAGTGTTATCTGTAAGCGTGTTGAGCTTCCCTGATGAAAGGTACCAGTTAACAGCAAAGTGTTCTTATTCATTTGCCCAGCCTTGACCTTTTGTCTTCTTGCTGGGATTTTGGTGCCATAGGTAGATTTGTCTACCCAATCTTCCATCTCTCTTCCCACCATTAATTTCCACTGCAGTAGGTGGGGCCTCTACCATGTGATTAAGTATTTCCAGTGGCTACATTGGAATTTTTCTGCTTACCCCTAAAAAAAATCTGTTATAAAAAGCCTTAAACATCTTCCCTATTTTTGTCTTTCCTCTAAAATGTTTAAGTAAATAGTTGATGGAATAGTTATTCCAAATGCAGCAGAGTTTGCCTTGTTTTGGCCAAAAAATGCAAAATTAGTGTTGTCAAAGCTTAATGAAATTCTGTGGCTCTGCCCGAGATGGCTCTCTCTGCACCCCCAAAGTGTAAGAACACTTCTGAGGTCTACTTATCTAGAACTGAGTAGTCCTGTGACTCACAAGGGGCTCTTCAGGTATGTTTTCCCGCGTGTAAGAAAAGGCCATTTTTGTAGGAATGTTTATGAACTATTTGTGATGTAATATACGCCGTGTGTCTGCTCAATTAGCTTCACCTCAACAACACGTTTCAAAGGGATGGAGAATAGTAGCCGGGAGCCTTCTTTTTCCTTTCAGCTGTGATGCTGAGATCACATTACCTTGATTTTTTCCTCTTGTGCTGAGGTGATATTCTTTAATAAAAAAAGTCTTAACTTTTACCACAACGAATCATATAAGCCTCGCTTTAATCCATTGAGTTGCTTTGGGTGACCCCAAATGGCAGAAATAATCACTGTTGTCCTCCTCGTCAGTACAGATTTCTGTAATTCCGGGTTGAGGCAGGATTTGGGTGACTGCTTTGTCCTTTTTCAAATGCTGGAATAGTGGCAGCAGTTCCATCCGGGGCACTGAGTATTTGTTGCCTTCCGGGATGTGATGCTGCGACTCATTTGTACTTCACGTGTTTATTACTTTACTTACTTGGGATAGACCAGTTTCCCAGCCATTCTAGCCACACTGCTTATCCACCTCTCAATTCCTAAGGGTTCAGTATCTCTCCTACTGATATTTCCATTTAACGATATATAATCTGATGTGTTTGCTCATTTTTGGGGGGGGTATTTATTTTTGTCTCCTCATGGGAACTGTAAATTTTGAAAGGAGAGAATCACATTTTATATTTCTCTTTTGTACTCTGTTGCACCAAGCAGGTGGCCAGAGACACAGTAGGTGCTGACCGCATTCTTATCCAATTACCTAAATGCACATGACGTTGAGGTGGGCTTGTGCTTAGTTATATAGATTGTCACAAAGGTCTACGACAGAGCATGACTGTATATGTAGTCAGAGGACAGAAAAGGGATTCGTCATGCTCATTTTTTTATTGTTGTTTGTTTGCTCGTTTTTTTGGAGATAGGACTCTATTGCTCAGACTGGAGGGCAGAGGCACTGTAATAGCTCGTTGCAACCTCAAACTCCGGGGCTTAAGTAACCCCCTTGCCTCAGCTGCCTGAGTAACAGGGGCCACAGACCCATATCACCACGCCTGACTAATTTTTCTATATTTTGTAGAAGTGCAGTCTTGCTATATTGCCCAGGTTGGACTCAAACTCCTGACCTCAAGCAATCCTCCTGCCTCAGCCTCCCAAAGTGCTGGGATTACATGTGTGAGCCCTGTTTCTAGTCCCCATACTCATTTTTGAATGAGGACGGGCATGGTGTGATGTTTGCTGAATAAACAAACAATCTTTCCATTGATTAATGGAAGTATATAAACCTTTAATTGCTTGGATGGAAAGGAGATATCTTTAGCATCCCTTTTCATTTTTTTTCACTTGGATTCTTACAAACTGAAAGGTCTCAACAGCCCATATCCAGGAGGATAACTGTAGGCTCCTCAGGCAGCTTTAAAAATCAGCACCTTCACTTGCTTGAGGTCAAGTGTAGAAACAGGGAGACTATTTAGGAGGACACTATAATGATCTGGTGGAATACGATGGTATCTTGGACCTAGTTTGGGGCAGTGGGAGGGGTGAGAAGTGAGGTCTGCAGCATCTATTTCAACAGTAGAGCCAGTTACCTGGAGGAAAGATTAGGACCCTTTTAGTGATTCCAGAAGTCCAGAGAATGAGTCCCAGGAGGAATGCCATTTTCAGTTTGGAGATGCCTTATGTCCTCAGAGGTCAGTTGTCTGAGCAGATCTTGAGTGCTGGTGTCTTTGCTGTGGTCAGCCCTAGCCTCTTTGGGGTTGGCGTGTGGATTGTGTGTTGGACAATCTATTCAGGTCCTTTCAGCTGATTCCTTCCCATGGGGAGATGGCATCAATCACTCAGAATTTTTAAAGTGCATCAGCTTGCTGGACAGTCCCCTTCCATCCCTGACCTGGTCCTGCCACATCATGGAAAAGCTATTCTCATGCAGCCTCTGTGTTTTGCATTAGTTGCCCTCTTAATTGCCAGTGACTGAATCTGAGCCCCAGGGATCCTAGGTCCAGGGAATGACCCTTCTTGCTGGAGTTTGCTTGGAGCGTGGGCCTGCGGACATTGCAGATAGGCGTGATAGTGGCTCCTCGCCTCCTGGAGGAGGGCTTCCTCCTGGAGAAAGCAAAGCTCTCTATAAGGCAAGGATGACTTCCTGAGGACATCTGAGCAGACTCAGGGCAGAGATGAAATAGACAAGGGATGAACCTGTAACCAGCTGACATCTCAGGTGCCTTGACTCTGAGCCCAGTCCCCTCTCCATGAACATTATTTACAGGTCAGCAAGTTATTTCCTGATATTTGCTGTATTCCCTTTGCTGTGCAAGGCACGCTGGGCAGTTGCTTGTAAACTGAGCAATGTTCTCAGTTTATGAGTCTGGCATCTGCAGGTTAACAGGCACCTGTGGGAGCAGGGGACCTCAGAGGCACCCTTGAGGCACAAAGGTGGAAGGTATACAGAGGTGGGTTCTGCTTCTGAGGGGTCTGGTTACAGAGGTGCTCATCAAATTAAATGGGAATGCAGAGCAGACACTGATCCTGAGGGTGTCTGCTATTGAAAAGCAGCTCAGTGAACCCACAAGGACTGTGATTCATACTATTCCAGCACAGAGATAGAAGATGACCCAGGAAAAGACAGGCATGGCTAGGAGAAGCTTTCTGAATAGAGCTCCCCAGACAGTAGGATCTGTGAGTTGGAGAAGAGGGATGAGGGTGGGAAGATGGACACCGTTGGAAGAAAGACTCAGAGGTGGAAGGAACTGCCTTGCAGGAGACATGGAGTCAGGGCTGATTGCATAAATGGTGGGCGCTGGGCCTCCTTGCTGCCCTCTCTTCCTGATGCTGGTTTCCTGCGCTCCTCTCCCACCCCCTTGCCCTTTTGCCCGTGTGATGATGGTGAGACCGGTGCAGCCTTCTGAGAACTTCCTGGAGACCTGGATGATGTCCATGTGTTTTGTGAGGTTTGTAGTAGTTTTATGTCTTTTACTTGTGAGTAGTTAGACCAGCTGTGCCCTCTCTTGGGGAGCAACCCCTGGGCCTGGGGCAAGGGGAAGACAGGCCCTCTGGGCTTTGGAGTTTCCTTCCTTTTCATCTATCCTGATTTGGTCCCTGTCTCTGACTCACAATTAAGACTTTAGACAAGCCAATGCCTCAAGGTGTCCCAATTTTCTCCCTTAAATGCAGGTGCAGGACTAGGTGATCTTGATTACTTCTTGTAGTAACATTCAGTTACTGTTTATATCCCAATCTTTGGATCTATCCTTGGTGGTCAGTTCCCTTGACTTTGGGAAAACTTCCAGCTTCTCTCTTCTCTGTTAGACAGGCATTGGATGATGAACCCTGACTTTCTGAACCTTTTCTTTTTTTTTTTTGAGATAGAGTCTTGCTCTGTCACTTGGGGTACAGTGTAGCACCATCATCATAGTTCATGCAAGCTCAAACTCCCTGGCTGGGGCTCCTTCTTATTTGAACCTCTTGCCAGACTGCAGGTAGTCAAGAAGGAAAATGTGCAGGCCAGGGCTAGTCTGTCAAACCTGAGCTCAGGAAATTTTAGTTGGTGAATGCTCTTTGAGGTCTTTGAGCCTTCCAAATAAGAAGGACCTGCCTTCTCTGTGGTTGATCTAGGGATTACCCATGAAAGAGATTCTCAGCTAAACAGCCTTTCCACACACAAGATCATCATTACCAAGTTTTCGTACTGATGCACAAATCTAAACAGAGCCCTTGGGACTAATCACCATGTGTTAACTGCTGGAAGCAAGAGGACCAATCTCCTACAATGGCAGACACCATGGTGAGCTGGGGCCCATCCCATCTATATCACATCCCCCCAGCTTCTGTCACTCTCCAGAGTGCACCAGGAGATGGCTTCTGTGGTAGTGAGGTTTACCATCCAATAGAAAGGAAACCTTGTGGTAGTTGGCTAACCAACCAAACATACTCCATTTCCCCTCCCAATTGATAAGTATTAATCACCTACCTTCTCCCAAAGCCTACTTTTCTTCTCCATCTCTGGGAGAGCAAATGAAGTCGGTGTTGGCTGATCCAGCTTTCTGGTGTTTATTATGCTTGTGTCTGTGCTTTTGGCTTGCTGGTTGCCTTTGCTAGAATGAAATAAATAGTGGCCTTCCACTAGGCATGGCTCAGCAACTCTGCTAGTGTCCTGTGCTTTATTGGGCAATAAATTAATACAGAACACTGCCAAGGAAACAGATAAATGGATAGGACAACAAGCACATTTTTAACAAGGAAAATGGCTCTGTTTCTCAGCAGCATCGTTTAAATGATTAGCTCAGTTATTATTGTAGGTTCCTTGATTGGGGAAGGAGGAGGGGCTGCTGATTAAAGGCATAGATAGGAAGGACATCACGGGGCATCCTCAAAGCCTCAGAGGGGAATAAGGGGAGGATTCTTTTGGGAACCTAATTTCTGAGAGAGGCCTGCTTTTTAGTCATGTGTGATAAAAATTTTGCCTGTTTTATAAGCCTGTAAATAGCATATGGTTCGTGGCTGGCCATACCTGCAGGCTGTAATCAGGATAGTCACACATGAATGAGTTAGGACAAAATCTTTTATGATTTGTCATGGTCATTAACTGCATTAACTGACATTAACTGACCCAGGGTTAGCAATGGCAAAAAGAGAAGGAGACCCTGAGAGGAAGCTCCTTGTTTGCAAAGCAGATCTCTGCAAGGCCAAGAGGAATGCTAGCCTTCATCACAAAGGAAAATGTCTAGGCTCAAGAGAGGGAAATAGAAAACAAAACAAAAGGAACCCCCTTCCTTTCCTGTATATACATGTAAACATCAAATTGTATATGTCTTTTCACAGCTAATTTCTGTAGGAGGTCCTTTCCCCACTAGAATATCAACTGAATAAGTGGCTTGTGTCACTCATCTGTGCAATATTCCTTGGGCGAGGAATGGTGTACCGTATAGAGTGAGAGATCAATAAATATGTGTGGAATAAATGAAATTATTTTTTTGAGACAGAGTGTCACTTTGTCACCCTCAGTAGAGTACTATGGCATCATAGCTCACAACAACCTCAAACTCTTGGGCTCAAGAGATCCTCTTGCTTCAGTCTCCCTAGTAGCTGGGACTACAGGTACCCGCCACAATGCCAAGCTAGTGTTAGAGACGGGTCTCACTCTTGCTCAGGCTGGTCTCCAACTAATAAGCTCAAGCAATCCACCCACCTCGGTCTCCCAGAGTGCTATGGAATAAATGAAATTATAAGTGGACTGCTTTCCACCCTCCAGATTCTATCCATTATTTCCTTACAGCTTAACCACACTTCCCCTGGCTCCTTCCCTGGCTCCTCCTGTCTGAGTGACTATTTTCTCCTCTGCTCACCAATTAACTCTTCTTTTCCTTTCTTTTTAGAAACCAAAGGCTTGTTTTGGACCCTGTTTTCTATTGTCTCAATTTGACATTAAAATCTTATAATATTGATCTTCTTTTCTATTCATTCCACAGCTCTTTTCAGGTTGCTATAAAATTTTTATCTGTATTTCTCTAGGAATAGATGAGTTGCCTGAATGTGAACTCAATTCATCTCGCAAGCGTAATAGCTCTTCATAATAGGCTCTTCATGTAATGTAATAA
Source organism: Arctocebus calabarensis (assembly GCA_963573935.1). Lineage (NCBI taxonomy): Eukaryota > Metazoa > Chordata > Mammalia > Primates > Lorisidae > Arctocebus > Arctocebus calabarensis. Next base: position 23,656 of record CAUYON010038266.1, read on the forward strand.
GTACTTCAGAAAATAATCTAGCGCTCACTGGATTTTTTTTTTTTTTTCACTTTGAATGATTGGTCTGTGTGCTTAATCGCTCAAGAACTCAGCTTTCTGATAGAAATCGAGTTTATATTTACATGTGAACAACCTGCTGATTTTTATTTTAGAAAAACAGAAACAAAGGGAGAATAAGAGAGAAGCAGGAGGAAAGAAAATAGGAGAGAGAGAAAGAAAACATGAATATATGTTTATGTTTATAACTGACTTTACGGGAAGTTTTGACTTATTTGTAGCTTCTTTACGGAAGATATTTAGAAAAAGTAAGTGCTATAGGATTTGACATCGGAGAAAAGGGTAGATGAATAGATGTTTCCTCTGTTTTAGGGACTGTAATCCTGGTAACTTCTGATAATGGGAGCTCTTCAAGCTTTCTCGTCTCTGGTATTTATGATATTTCCATGTATCTCTTTTTGGTTGGGGGTTTAGAAGAAATGGCAGCTCTTTGGCAAAGGGTATTGCAGTAAATCATTTGCAATAGAAATGCATTTACAAAGATAGTGTGCTGTACCCTGGCAAGGAATCTTAAAGATGACTCAAAGTCTTTTTGAAACACTGCTGTATAATTAAAGAAAACCAACATAATGATCTAACATTTAACGTGATTCTTTATGGTTTTACTATTGGACTGGAAAAGAGTTGCAAAAATAGCTACATTTAATTAGGATGAGAAACATAATACACACATGTAGATGCATATACATATATATTTACTTCATTTATGAAATCACTATTTATATAAATAGTCCACTGCGTGTGACCAAGAATATTAATTTAGGACCTGTGCTTTATTCATCCCATTCATTCATCAACATGTATTCATTGAGGATGTGTCTTACTATAGACTTTACAAAGACCACAAGTTCATAATGCAACATCAAAGGCTGATAGTCTAATTGGTGAGACGAGACATATACACACCAACAGTTAACATCAAGTGGTATGAAATTGTCTGCCTTCAAAATATGAATGATGGAAAATGTTTTGAAATATCAAGCAAAAGGAAACAAGAATCTGAGAATCAAGGCAGGCAATCACTCAGTTTTTCATTTATCTAACAAGTATATGTAAAGCACATACTATGTTCCAGGTACTCACCTGGATGCTGGGTATACAGCAAGGACTAACAAGTCTGCGTCTCTATCCCTACAGAGTTTATCTTATTTTGAGATAGACAAGGAATAGACAAGTAAAGAAGTAAATAAACAAAGTTGTTTCGGGGAATGATAAGCCAATGAAGGAATGAAGCAGGGTGAGGGGCAGGCCAGTGCTGAGGGCTCCTGTGTGCATGTACACACTCGCTCACAACTCAGGCTCGGCTTTAGAAAGGATGGTCGGGAAAGGCTTCAAGGAGAAGCTGGCCTCAACTCTACATGAATAAGGAGAGGGAAACTACAGACGGGATGGCCTTCTGTCTTCTCTTTGGAAGACCAGGAAGGTATGATTTGAAGAATGGGAAAGATATTCTAGAACATTTCAGACCATCTGAGCTTCATCCGCCCAAAGGCGTGGGGTTGTAGTGTTTTGTATTACGTATGAACTCCAGTGAATCAATGCATTATATAGTGGCAGCCGGGAGAGTGGTAGCTGTTCACAAGTGAGACTTTTGGTTTTTGTTTGTTTGTTTGTTTGCATCTTGTAAGAAGGTCATTCTGGAATGACAAATACCAAAGTAATCAGCACCCAGTCAGCAGCCACTGTGCTGGGACTTTATATAACATTTGCTTCTAGAGCTTTTACTTTGTGCCAGGCACTATTCCAAGGGCTCTGTAAAAGTATGAACTTATTTAATCTTGGTAGCTATTTGAGGTAGATGCTTGTCTTCATCCCTCTGACAGATGCAGGAACTGAGGCCCAGAGAGAGTTCTGTTGAAGGTGTGTCACTGGGAAGGGGTCTGGTTACATGGTCTTAGCCTTTCACTATTGTGCCTCCTTTCCATGGAAGGAGTGGGCATCTGTGTCACTCAGGATGCTTCTCAGTACCCTCGGCCTTGAGCATTCTTGACCAGTGGAAGGAGAACAGAGCCTTTTTCTAATTGCTTAGGGCATCTGCCCACTTTCTGCCAAGATGGAAATGTTCTCTATCTGCTCTGCCCAATGTGTACAGTTGCCATGAGCGACAAGTAGCGCTTGAATTATAGCTAGTACAACTAAGGAACTGAGTTGTTAATTTTTACTTAATGCAAATATAAATCTAAAAATTGAAGTAATATAAAATATTTTTCTGTTAAACACAGACTAATTAGGTAAGCCAAATTTTCACAAGATGCACCAACTTGTAACGTATGAAACATTGTGTGACTGTAACAGGAGTGTGGGGTGCATGGATTCTTTCTAGTATCTCATTAGTAATTCTTAATCATATGTTAGGTGGAAAATATTTTGGATATATTTGGTTAAATATAAAACATTTTACCCATGAATATCATCTTTTTTTAAAAAAAACATAGCTAACTAAGATATTTAAAATTACAAATGTGGCTAGAATCCTTGAATATTTCTATTGGAGGGTGTAGACCCAAAGTTCACCCTCATGCTTCTGCAAAGAGCACTTGAACACAATTGTGTTTTGGATGGACATTGAGCTAAGGATCAATACTCCATGGACTTCTGGATCCTCTTGGTGTTCACTCCAGTTCCCAGTCCCCAGGGACCAACAAGTGCTGTGGCTCTTTAATCCTTAGATTTGGTTGATGGGCTGCCACAGGGAAAGAGGTTTGTAGGAATTTATACTTTGTATACAACATTTGCTTTGTTCAAAAAAAATGTGGGTTGTATTCAAGTTGAAGAGTCTGTTAACCCCTTATCCCTTCTACCTTTGCTCGTTTCTTGGCAAGGACTGAGGCCTGCATTGCCATTGGCAGGAAGCAGCTGTTCACCCATCCCGATGCTTGAGGGTCAAACCCCATACTAGGTCCCAGAGGTACTCAGGAGGAGGAAGTAAGAGGGCTGAATTTGCATAGGGAACCTATAGAGCTAGGAAGAGCCTGCCAAACAACACTGACTGCTGAAATCCAGACGATAGCAAATATCTAGATATTGTCTGGGTGTGGCTACAGCCCAGATCCACACTTCACTTGTGGCTGGAATCCTTGAGTATTTCTATTGGAGGGTGTAGGCCTGAAGATAGGTCCAGCTTGTGGCAATAGGGGTAGAGACCCAGCTGGTGGCAGCCTCCAAGTCATTGTGGTTTCAAGGAAGCATGTGAGTGTATGTAGGGGAAGGTGGTGCTCCCCATGGCTGAGCTACCTTAGGACCACTCTTCCAGGACCACCCCGATACAAACTTTGGGGAGAGGCAGTTGCCTACTTTTCCAGTGCAGAGACCTGATTGTCCAGCACAGCCTAAGCCATTGACAATTGCTGTATGTTCCACTTTGCTCTGCCTAGTTCCTACGATCCCTCCCATTGGCTGCATAGGTGAACATAGTCCTGGCTGTACATTGGAATTACCCGTATTCTAATGCATAAAGAAATAAACTAGTACCTGGTTATCCCTTTGTGAATGCTGATATAATTGCTCTGGGGTGTAACCCTAGGAAACCTAGGGGTTTTTTGGTTGTTGTTTTGTTTTTTTAAAAAGACAGGGTCTCACTCTGTCACCCAGGTTGGAGTACAGTAGTATGATCATAGCTCACTGCACCCTTGAAAACCTGGGCTCAAGAGATCTTCGTACTTCTGTTTGCTGAGTAGTTGGGATTATAGGCCCATGACACCATGTCCAGCTATTTAAAAAATTTTATTTTGTAGGAACGGAGTCTTACTTTGTTGCCTAGGCTGATCTTGATCTCCTGGAATCAAATGATCCTCCCACCTTTACCTTTCAAAGTTCTAGGATTATAGGCTTGAGTCACCCTACCCAGCCTTCATTCTGATTTTAAAAACAAGATCTTAAGTTCTCCTTCTACACAAGGATCTGATAAATTAGAAAGAACATTCTCAAAGTGTGTCAGAACTACAGGGGATGGGAGCATGGGGAGGTTGTCAAAAATACAGATTTCTGAATCGTTCAAGAGAGCTTTGGAATCAAAATATTTGGAAATATATTTTAACCGACTGCCTAAGTAGACATTCAGTACAATACAGTTTCAACCCCACCATATTATGTCGTTAACAACCGAGTATGAATTTGTTCATTATTTCCCGTATTTTTAAAAAAGGCCAAGAAAGAGAGTTAACCCAGCACTCAAAGGGATCTTTACTCGTGAAATTTCAGGAACTTGGGGAGACCTTTTGGGGATGAGGGGTTCTTCCAGATTCCCCTGAAGTGAAGGCATTAAGGTGACCACAAAGTCCTCAAACCAGGGGTAGGCCAGTGTTCCACTTAGTCATTCAGGATTGGGGGCACTGTCTCCATGCAGTGGAAAAGCTGCTTATGTCACAGGTTGGTCAAGCCTGCTTGGATCATTCTCTTCTTCTTCCTCCAAGGCTGGGGGTGCAGGGAGCTTCTGTCATGAGATGCTTGGTTTGTGTTTCTTTGCACTGCTCCAGTGTCTCCTGGGATCACTTATGTTCATTTGTCACGGGGGGCTCATGTTTAGTGAATTACCACGTTTGCTCAGGTAGCAGCATAGAGCCACATTCAGTGCCGAAATCAAGCCAGCCCACCCTAAGTGGTCTAACATTTTCTTTAGAAAAAGTAGTTGCAAACAATTGGTTCCAGCCACTTCCTGACTTATTATTTTAGCTACAGCGAGCATATTACACACCCAACCCCTTCACGAGTTAGAGTGCAATGTGGGATCAGAGGCTGGACAACTCTTTTCATCAAGAAGTGATTCTGAGAGCAAGTTGTGTTAGATTGTTCATTGAAACAGCAGATGTTGCCTCCCACAGCCTTAGGAACTGGATTTAATGGGCTGCTTCTGATCTGAAATCTTGAGATCCTCATTTTCCTCCCTATCAACCTCCAGTGACTCAATCAGAGTGGGTCGGTCCCCATCATCTCATGCAATTTATTAATCATGTCTATTGCCAGACAAGATCTTAAAGACAATAACCACTCATCCATCAGGGGACCACTAACATCTTAGAAAGAATACCTGCTTCTCTCAGACTCTCTCCTGTACTAAGCAGACTGTGTGTGTGTGTGTAAGCAACATGGAGGTTTTAGACATTGTCATTCACCTGCTGGCATGTCAGGTATATCATGTTATTAAGGAGAGAACCTGAAATTCTCTTGGAGTGTCTACAAGAGCACTACTCATTTTAAACTGTGCTTTCTTTCCATCTTCTGGATATTTAGCAGCCAGTGTATTAGGATGTATTAGGCCTCTCCAGGGCCTAAGTGCAGCTTAAATTGGATGGCCATGTTCTTTGACATCTACCCAGGGTACCTCTGATACTGAAAAGGAGGTGCTCGTAATAATTATCCCAGAACGTCAGGCACACTGGGATGTGGAGTCTCCTTAGGCATATAGGCTTGGCACAATCTACTGTCAAGAAGCTTCTATTCTTGGTGTATTAAATGCCATCATAGCTGGGCATAACAGAAAATCCCACTGCAATCCCACTGCTTTTGGGAGGCTGAGCCGAGAGAATTGCTTGAGCCAGGAGTTTAAGACCAGCCTAGGTAACATAGCAAGACTCTGTCTTTAAAAAAAAAAAAAAAAAAAAAAAAAGAGCCAGGATAGTGGCAGGTGCATGTAGTCATAGCCACTTGGGAGAATGAGGCAGAAGGATCTCTTAAGCCCCCAAATTAAAGATTACAGTGTGCCATGATGTCACCACTGCTCTGCAGCCCGGGTGACAGAGTGAGACCTTATTTCAATGATTTTCAATTGGTGTGCCATGAGAGGACCTTAGGTGTGCTATAAAAAAAATTATAAAGATCATTAATTAAATTATTTTCAAAAGAAATTCAAAGCACACTAAGTATATTCTTTTTTTTTTTTATATTCTTTTTTTTACTCTTTTTTTAAATCAACATAATTTAAGTGTGATGTGGAAGTTTAAGTACAGGTTCAAGTGTGCTGTGAGATAAAAACGGTTGAAAAACACTGCTTTATCTCTATTGAAAAATTTTGCCATCAGAAAGAAGTCAGTCAGCATTCTGTTGTAGCAAAGAATTTCTTCCACTGTATCTAAACAGGTGATCTCCTGTGTCAACTTAAATGTCTTCAGGGACAGGAAACTTGGTACCACCTGTAGCAACTCATTCATTGTCAGATGGTTTTCCCTGTTAGACTGAGATTCATTAGAAGACTTTGCTTGGCTCAGCACCTGTAGCCCAAGTGGCTAGGGTGCCAGCCACATACACCGGAGCTGGCAGGTTTGAATCTAGCCTGGGCCTGCCAAACAACAATGACAGGTATAATCAAAAAATAGCTGGGCATTGTAGTGGGCGCCTATAGTCCCAGCTACTCAGGAGGCTGAGGCAAGAGAATTGCTTAATCCCAAAGAGAGTATGAGGTTGCCGTGAGTTGTGACACCGTAGACACCGTAGCACTCTACTGAGGGCAACATATTAAGAATCTGTCTCCAAAAAAAAAAAAAAAAAAAGACTTTGCTGATATGAAATTAGTAAATATGCTAATAAGTTATATAATAAAGCTGTAAACATACAATTTCCTTGGAGAGGGAGAGAAGGTTGCTATGGTTTGGGGGTTGAGTAGGGTCAATGCCTACCATTTGTAAACCGATTTGGGGAGTCTTAGCCATCATGGCCTCCCTTCCAGCCTTGATGCCTTTTCACCAAGGAACTCAGGGAAAGCTGATGAAACTCCATGGAGTTCCATGAAGGAAGGTGTGATGGAGAGGGTTTCTGGGGCCCTGGAGGCCTCATAAACCCAATTTGGGAACTATTTTTGGTGTCATGAACAATGGCAAGGACTTAGACCTGGATCTGAAGCTAAGTTCTGTCTCTTGTGCAAGATAAATTTAAGCTCCCTGTGCCTCAGTGGCTGTACTCTCAGAAGGAGAATGCCTCTTCCTTCTTGAAGGCCATGGGTCCTCGCTCAATGCAATTTAGTTGGTGTTCCCCAGCTTCCTCCACACAGAGCTCATTCCTGCCCCTGTCATGTTTAATGCTTAAACTGTCTTGGTCCCTCTCAGCCCATAACAAACATTCAGAAGAGAGTCTTCAAGGAGCTCTTTGGATGCACTGTTTGCTGTGTGAGGAATGGTCATCTTTATTTGGCTCATTCCTTCTCATCTTTCTTCCTTGGGAAATCACTCCCATCCCTGCTCCAGCCCCGCCAGCCAGTCTGTGCAGCTCACCTCTCCTTCTCTTCAGAGTCTTCCTTTCTGTGTATATTTGTGACTCACTGGTGGGGTTGATGGGTGTCTGTCCATCCTTTAGACCGTAAGTTTCATGAGTACAGGGCTCCTTGGTTTTCGGCTATATATCCAGGCACGATGCTTGGTAGTCAATCAAGAAATGTTTGTTATGTGAATAATAAGTGAACGGGTGGGTGAATGGTGGGGACACAGCAATGAACAGCACCCTTTCTATCCTCAAGGAGGAGATGTCAGGCAAGAGATCGAGAAGAAAGCTGATGACTGTGAAGTAGAGTAAGGAGGGCTTTGATGGTAGCATGCTCGGGCTTCCGGAGGCCGCCTTCATGGAGTAGCAGACTGGGGGTGCTTAGGGAGGCCAGCAGTTGTCACCTTTCTGTGTCTGTCTGAATAGATTGATTATCCTATAGAAGAAAACCAAAAGAAAGACATAATTAACATATGAACAAAAGCCTAATCGCTTTGCACACTTGAAATATCACTGAAGACAAAATCTTGAGTGGCAACTTAAAATTACAAACATGGATGCTGCTGGAAGGAGTGTGCCAAGCAGACAAGTGTTCTTAGGAAGGTTAGCGGGCACAGAGCATACAGAAGGCCAGAAAGTTCTTATGGGTGGGGGGACCTGGACAAAGAGTACTGTTCTGTTCTCCTCTGGATATGTCTGGAAAAAATGGACTGAGTCATGACCCTTGGTTCCTTTGTTTTTGGAAGCCAAGTGGACACCATTCTTCTTCTTCAACACTATTTGTTTCCAGCAGTAAAGGACAGAGTATACTGAGGAACTCCTGTTTTCCATTCGTGGCTCTTTCTGAATACTTTCTTTGGAAACCAAAGCCTCCTCAGCCACACCTTTACAAGTCATATAATTCTGGGTGGACACACGTCTTCAGAAATCTAAGCCCTGCATTGGGGGATTTTTTTGAGTTTTATTAGCAGCAGTGACATCTATTTATTTAGTGATTATCTAAATTCATGAGATGTCTTTCTACAGAGAAGATGTGTAAACTTAAAAACAAAAGAGCGTGCTGCACTTGTCCATCCCATTGAACTAGACTTTGAAAATGACTGAATAATTATTTCAAGATAAAGAGTTCTCTGCCCTTTGGATGGCTCCCAAGTATCTTTTTATAGCTATATTAAGGGAATTTTGTCTAAATAGTACATTCCTAAAGTAAATGATTTTCAATGTTTTTATGTCCATATTCAAAGGGAGGAAAAAGAATATCTTAAAAGGATAAACGTTTTATCTTTTACAATGAGTTAAAAGCAGTGATTCTCAAAACGTGGTCCCTGAGCTGACAGCCTGGGCATCATCTGGGCCTTATTAGAAATGCCTATTCCCAGGTTCCCTCAGGCCTACTAAATCAGAATCTTTGGGAGGTTCAGTAATCTGTTTTTGTTTATTTATTCACTTGAAATGTTTTAGAGATAAGAGTCTTGCTCTGTCGCCCGGGTGGGAGTGTTTGGTACAGTCATACTCACTGTAGCTTCAAATTCCCGGGCTCAAGTGATTCTCCTACCTCAGCCTCTTGAGTAGCTGGGACTACAAAGTGTGTGCCATTGTGCCCATCTAATTTTTCTTTTCTTTGCAAGAATAGCATGTCACTATGTTGCCTAGGCTGGTTTCGACCTCCTGGCTTCAAGAGTTCCTCCTGCCTTGTTTTCCCAAGACATTAGGATTATAGGAATGAGCCACTGCCCCTAGCCAGCAATTCCTAAGCCCTTCTTCCAGGTCATTCAGATGTACATTCAAGTTTTGGAAGCACTATGCTGGGGCATAAACACCTCAAAAGGCTTTTGATGCTATGGACCTCATCTGACATCTGGCATCCTGTTTGGCATAGTAAGAATGAGAACAGAGTCCAAGTTCCGCAGAGTAGAGGCAATTCTTCAGCTCTCTGTCCCCTGCCAACTCAGCCCTGAGCCTATAGTGGATACTCAGCAACTTTGTACAATGAATGAACGAATAATTGGAGGATGATACAGGGAGTTCAGAGAAATTAAATCTTGTGTATAAAGATCTTTTAACGGAGTGGATGAGGACAGGAATTTGATGTCTGCTTGAAGCTGTGCTAAAATGAGATGAGCAGCTAGATTATGACAATGAGGCCCTGAAAAGATGAAGGTTCTCCTCACTTATAAATTTGAAACATGGAAAAATCATATAATTAGCTTAAGGAAGCCCAAAGTACAACGGACTGATAACTATGTTGAAGCTGTTATAACTGTGAAATATGAGTTCCTCATGCATTCTCTGGTCCTGGCTTTGCTGATGCCCTAACCATGTACCTGGTTTGCTCCTTGGAGATCCCAAAGTATGAAGCACACCTGAACATCACACACGAGCTCTTCTTCCCCTTTTTACTTGACCTCAGGAGGACAAGAAGTGATATTCCATAGACACACGCTTTCTCTCCTCTTTTGTTTCCAAAGTAAGTGTGAAACTGAGAGCGGCAGAAAGCTTGACTTAACTGTCCACACTCATATCCGCCCACCTGTACCCAAATGCCCATCAAAGTGGAGAACATGTTTTTCTACCTGTCGGTCTCCAGGAAGACAGAGCTGTGTTCCCCTGTGCAGTGTTAAAGCCCATCTCATTGGGTGAGAGGGGGATTTGTGAGATAGTTGCACAAAGCAAGGTGACAGCTAAAGCTGTGGTTTATCCTCCCTCAATCAGCAGCAATGCACGTGTGAAGGTTTATGCTACCAACTCCACTTTCTGATTTTTCAGGCTGTCGTAGTGAGAATTTATGAGCACGAGGGATGCTGTCTTATGTAGCTTACATGTAAGAATTCAATTGCAAATACAAAAACAACATTTTCTTGGAAGTGAGGGGAGGAAGGATAGATTATCACAAGTGGACAATTTAAGACCTTCTACTGGGAGACCTGGATTTCAACCCACTGTAAACTTTAACAAAGGGGCGCTGGTGTCATTCTCAACGAGGCCAGACCATCTGGGGTTTTTTTGTTTTGTTTTCTCAGATCATTTGTTTTTATGGTCAGCAGTAGGTTCCTCAGAGGAAAAAATAAAATGGAATGTGACACTTTGTGTGCCAACAGTGTGAACATTGCCATGCCTGGGCAAGCCCATCATGGGGTGGCAGGTGATTTTGCAGCCTGCTCAATGTTGGTGTCAATGTCACATTATTAACTGAATGGTTGTTTAGCATCTTTAGCCAACTCCCTTTACACTAATCTTTTTAAAATGCAAAACGTTTGATGGCCAAGCCATTACTGTAGAAGATGGAGATTGTCGGTTATTTCTAGTGGTGCCTTTAAGGTTCCACTAACACACGGAGGGGCTGTGATCAGTTCATCACTGCCGCTTGGCCTTGAGGTTTAGACTTGGAGACCAATTGCCCTGTGTCTATTGCATAGGGCGTTGGAAATTGTTAACTGTTTGTAAATGGCTAGAAGATCAAGGATGCATTGTTTTAAAACCAGGACTACAACTATGATTACAAAAGACAAAATAGGGTCTGGCTCCTCTTACTATCCCTAATCCCTAAGAAATTCATGGCAGCTTCGTGAGTCAATAATAGACTGGGGTGCAGTGGGAGGGGACAGTGGGCCCCCACAGAAGGTCTGTGTAGCTAAATAAGGATAGATTCTGGAAACTAAAGGAGAAACCAGCTTAGTAAGGGACAAGATGAAACGTACAGAGAAGTAAGATACATCTGTATATGATACACATTTCTTGGAGATGCCCACTGCTGCCAAAAGGAGAGATACCAGTATTCCCATGGGAGGCTTATTAGGTTTGAGTTTTTAAATGTATGTACACGACTAAATGCTACTTCCAGGTTCTCAGGATTTTATTACCATTTTCTAAATTGTAGTAAAATATACACAAGATTTACCATCTCAGCCCTATCCACAGTGTTGGGCAACTGTTCCCACCACCTATCTCCAGAACTCTTTACCTTGTAGGACAGAAACTCTGTACTCATCCAACAATAACTCTCCACTTTCTCCTCCTCCAGGGTCCTGGATATTACTGTTCTACTTTCAGTCTCTATGAATTTGACTACTCTAGAACCTCATATAAGTAGATTGGTACAGTATTTGTCTTTTTGTGTCTGGCTTCTTTCACTGAGCATTGTGTCCTCAAGGTTCGTTCTTCTTGTAGCACGTGCCAGCATGTCTTCCCTTTAGAAGGCTGAATGACATTCCGTTGTCTGTATGTTCCCTGTGTTGTTTATCTGCTCATCTGTCAATGGGCACTACTCTCTGCTGTTCCAGGGCAAACTCTCTGCTGCCCCCTGTCGGTTGTGCAAATAAAGCTGCTATGAGCATAGGTAAGCAAATATCGGTTCCATCCTAGCTTTCAAGTCTTGTTTTGCCTTTAATATATCTAATAAAATAAGAGCTGTGAGATTTAAGTAGTAGGTCAAAGATGGCCATAGATTTAGTCCTCAGTGACAGTGAATGGCAGCTGCTGACCTGACAGTGCTACGGAAGATTTCTCATCTCATAAACCTAATTAAATTAAAAATCCAGTTGGCCAAACCCAAGTGCACTTAGGCCAGACAATTTCTTAAAAAGCTCATTAGCTGCAAACTTGAGAGCTCCACCAGCAGATGGAAATTTTTCGTCTAGATTTTTCAATAATTAGACAGGAAAGGTCTCTCAGACTTTAGACCTCAAATGGAAACTTTTTGTCGTTTGTCAGTGCGTCCATTTTAATGTTCTTGGTAAAATTATGCAAAAAGCAACCTTTCAGGTTTTATGATGCAATGATGTAGGATTTCACTGTCATTAAACCTCAACTCTCAAGAAGGACTCAGGTCCCAGGGCAAACTCTCTGACTTCCTATTGCACTTGCTTTCCTTCAGGCTCTTATTTCAGTTATAATAAATTAGGGCCTTGAAGGAACACATTTAATGTTTCTGTATTTTTAATTTGGGAGAAATGAGATAAGCATGATCGACAAAATCCAGGATGTAAGACAAGACCCCGTGCTGATGGGGGAACACTGACCTGCAGATGGTCACATAACTCCGGCCCTAGAGTCACGTCAACACGAGCCCTCAGGAGGGAAGAAGTTGCACAAATTAGCTTGTAATAATTCACGTCCCAGATTCTTTTTTGGAGAACTTTGAAAGACAAGAAAGAGTCCCCCTCTCCATGCCTTATCAGGATTAGCCAAATTCTCCTCTGTTCTCCCTCTCCAAAAGCCTACGATTGTACTTAATTTTGCCTTTATCTTTGCAGATACATGACCTATAATAAACTTGTTCTTTGTAGCTTATAGTAAGAGGGGAACCCTGTTGTTTTCCAGACCTTCATTTTTATCTCTAGTCATTTTGAAATTACCTGATTTGAAAATGGACAGAGATGCATTGTTGGGCAGGCGGTTGGTTAATAAATAGTGATGGAGGGTGGGTGCGGTGGCTCACACTTATAATCTTAGCACTCTGGGAGGCCGAGGCTGGTGGATCACTTGAGCTCAGAAGTTAGGGACTAGCCTGAGTAAGAGTGAGACACCTCCTCCCCCCATCTCCACTAGAAAAAAAATAGAAAAACCCAGCTGGGCGTTGTGGCAGGCACCTGTGTCCCAGCTACTCAGGGGGTTGAGGCAAGAAGATCCCTTGAACCCAGGAGTTTGAGGTTGCTGTGAGCTATGATGCCTTGGGCACTATAGCCTGGGACAACAGAGTGGGACTCCGTCTCAAAAAAAATAAGAAATTAAAAAAAAACAAAACAGTGATAGAAACCTAGCATTTGTGACTAGAGAAGTTTATCTCTGTGTCCTCCGCAGAACATGTGATTGTGTATATCAAAACGTACATATGTATTTACTATAGTGTATATATTTTCATTTATTATCGCACACTGCTCTTTATCTTACCTTGTGTCTCTGTGTCTCCCCTCCTTGTGACTGCTCTGTTTTCACAGACTTCTAGTCCTAATCCAAATCTGGATGCTCTGCTTCTTCACAGAAAGCTCCCTATCCCCGCTGCCTCAGTTGGACCTCTTCCTCAAGACGCAGTTTCCCTCACTTCTCCTCCTAGGTGTGGCTGTCGCTTACCCAGGGGCCTCCGGACACTCTGGGCCTCCCTTCCCCTCTGTTCTCTTGAGGCTCCTGCCAGCCACTAAATCTTCCCTGTGTCTGCCCCTCCCCACCTGCCTCCCGCCCCTCCTGCGACTCATGGTTGGTTTCTGTCTTCAGCTATTTCTGTTCTCAACCTCGTTCCCACCATGCTCTTCCAAACTGTGTGCATGGCTGCCCTGGCTGTCCCTGTGGGTGTGTCTCAGACCCTTGACCTCGTCCACAACGACGTTCTTCATCCTCTTGCACCTCCTCCAGGTGTCCCCTGGGTCCTGCCATCGCCTGGGGGAGGTCTTACCTCTCTGAGCTTCTAGACTCTGGGGTCCCACTCAAGCAATGTGATCTGTGTTCTTCCACCTCTTTTTTGCTTTCACTACTTCAGTCTCCAAAGGTATTCTCCAACCTTTCCTCCAAATAGTCATGACTATCACAAATACTGATTGAGATGCTTTGTAGCTTCTGGGAATTTAGCAATGAATGAAAGTGGACACACATCTTGCCTTCGTAGAGCTTGCAGCCCAGTAAAAGAGAGAGTGATCTAGCAAACGATTGCACAAAGAAATGCCAACTTGCTGCTGTGCTAACTGCTGCAGAGGACAGACGACACTCCTGGGCAGGGCAGTGGAGGTGGGTCTGCTGTCTGAAGGATGGGCAGCCTTATGAGAGGAGCTTAGTCTTGTGGGGGGAGGAAGTGCTTGTGCAAAGCCCCTGTGGTAGTTTAGGGTGAGGAGAGGCAAGCAGTGAATGGGAACAGCTGTGAGTTTGGCAGACTGGGGTCTAGACAGGGGAGGTGTGTGAGATAAACCCAGAAAGGAGGAAAGGGCCAGAGGTTCAGGGCCTTGGTGACTCTGTCGGAATTTTTTTCTTCATACCCAAAACTATAGAAATCATTAGAAGTGATTTAAGGAGGGGTTCTCTTCAATTGATGTGTGTGTCCTAGCAGCAATCCAGTCCCTTCTATACTGAGCGTGGCCGCATAGTACTGCAGTTTTGGAAGTACCAGAGTCAAAGGCCTGTGACATCATAGACATTTTTACTAGGCTTCCTTACATACGAATAAACCAGTTTTATTCCTACCTGGAAATTCTAGGTAGGAATTTTATTTTTACTATTGAAAGCGCCTCTTTCTTCTTTTCTTTTTTTCTTGAATACATCTCTACTTATTCCGTAGTTAGGAGTCTTGCTTCCAGTGAATCAATTTATAGCATTCTGTGTACATACAAAGTCAAATACAACATTCCAGAATACTAGGTTGAGAATTTAGGGGACTTTTGGGATATTTACCTGGCAATTTTTTTAATTTTACAAGTCTTTTTCTTATTTAAGAAAACGAAGATAACAATAAATTGTGGTACATGTATACCATGGAATACTATGCAGCCTTAAAGACAGATGGAGACGTTTACATGAATGGAGCTAGAACATATTCTTCTTAGCAAAGTATCTCAAGAATGGAAGAAAAAGTATCCAATGTACCCAGCCCTACAATGAAGCTAATCTATAGCTTTCATATAAAGGCTAAAACCCAGTTATAGCACAAGAAATGGGGAAAGGGGCAAGGAGGGGAGGATGGGTAGAGTGGGAGTGATTGGTGGGATCACACTTACGGTGCATCTTACAAGGGTACAAGTGAAAAATTACTAAATATAGAATATAAATGTCTTCATATAGTGATTAAAAGGCCATGAAGGCTATGTTAAATAGTTCAATGAAAATATTTCAGATTGTATATGAAGTCAGCACATTGCACCCCATGATTTCACCGATGTACACAATTATAATTAAATAAAAATGAATAAATAAATAAAAAGAAAATGAAGATACCTTTTTGGGAGCACAATTCTGTCTTTTTCTATTGAGAACCCTTAATGACTTAAGAATGAGAGAATGACTTTAGCTATACTTGTCAGATTGTGAAGAAGAAAAGAAAAAAAAATCTTTCCCCTTTTCATTAAGAAAACATTGGGACTTAGAGTGTGAGCTTCTCGAGGTAAGACCTGTGAAACATGGGCTTTTCAAGGACTTGCAGAGGCAAGGAGAGGAGGGTCAGACTGCCAGACAGCAGAGCTGAGAACCAGGCCCAGGAGAGGGCTGATGATCGGCTCCTCTATGTTTTGTTTTGGCTTTGTAGGATGACAGGCTGATCGTGCTACTAGAAACACAAACTGTGAATTCGGGCATCCTTGGAATTTACTCTAGTGATATTATGAACGATTTAGGATACAGATTTAGGGACAGGTGTATTATCATCGTGCTGAATTATACTGAGGCGTAAATGGTATACAGTTGCCATAAAAGAATGCTGCCTTTGGAAACCCGGAGATGTTTAGTTTTTTCACTGTGTGCAATAACCTAACAAGGACCCCACCTTGATAATTGTCCATTTGAGTTGTACCATGTCACAGATTGCAAAACGGAGTCCCAGACATTTGTGCTTAAGAGCAAACTGCTTGTTGGGGCAGAGTGGAGATTCCAACCCAGCCTCCTGATTTGGAGTCCTGTGCTCTTCCTGCCCATGTCATCGTCACTCTGTGTCTAGGTGTCTGCTCTTCCCTAGAACAGCCAGGAGGACTGGGAATATAGGGAATTCTTTTCTCTTCCTTGTTTTCCATTCTTCCCTTCCTCCTCCTCTTCTACTCTCTGAGTTTACAGTGGGGTGGGTGTTAACTCCTATACCTGATGCAGTCCTTCCATTGACCTTTGCAAGTGCCTGTTTATACATGTAGCATTTCTTAAATGCATAAAGGACTCCTGTGTCATTTAAACTTCCGGATTCCATGCTCGTTGAAGGCCATGGCCTAGGTCTGACTTCGCTGTTTTAGCTTTGCATTTCCCCACCTCTTACTCGGGGCCTTGTGCGTGGCAGTTCAATAAACGTTTGTTGGCATTGTTAAATTCACCAGCCCAAGTGTTATAATTTAGTTGTCCAGATGGTATTACCTCTCGGAAATAAAATGTCCCCAGATTGTTTTGGCTTGAGAGTTTTCAGGTCTATTTTTTAATGTAGTGAGTTTTATTGTATATGATTTGTACTTCCATTTAAAAAGTCATGTGCCTTTAGGATCATACATGTAGAATCATTAATAAGGGTCATTTGTTCTGCTGTGAGCTGAGGAGAATATGCAAAACCTGTTCAGGAGAGCATTAATTCATCCTCTTCTCTGCACTTTTGAGAGTCCTCCTAGCACAGTTCTCTATGTCTGCAGGCCTCGTACATATGTTCTAATGGGCTAATTGGTAAGGCGACATTTGTAAATTAATCTCTGACTTGAGCTAAGTGGTTTCCCCTAATGGCTTTAATTCAGTGACTCCCATTCTTGGCGGCCTGTCAGATTCACTGGAGGAACTTGTAAAGAAAGAGACACCCGGGCTCCCCCTCCCCCAGCTCACGGGTCCTGGGTGGGACGAGGGCATCTCTGGTTTTCAAGGAAAGCTCTTCAGGTGACAGGATGCTGGTGGTAGCCATCTTTATGGGCCCTGGCTCCAAACCCTTTAACTAAGGCCCACACGGCCTCACACCCCCATTGGAAGCACATGGGCCTAAATCCCGCACGGCCCACCCCAGTTCTAAAACAGGCCGAGTCTCTGAAGCACCGGCCTTCCTGCTTCAGTCACCTCTGTATTCACATCACTGAATCCGCCCTTGCCTTGAAGAGCTTCCCCAACCCAAGGGGGATTGTGCTGTGCCATCCTGTTTTCCATTTTTATGAACTTCCTGAGACATTTGAAAGACCTTCATGGCCTGCTGGGATTTCCACCTAGAAAGATGGCTGTGATGTTTCCCTCTCTCCTCTCTGTTCAGCACCAGACTCCTCCTCGTGTCAGGTGCTTTGTTTTTTTTGTTTGTTTGTTTTGGGGTACACTGTGTGCGCGTATGTTCTGACATTCTTTTGTGCAAATACGTGTCCTGTTTGATCTTGGAGTTTTGAAACTAGATGGCTCAAAGCACCATTGTTCGAATGACATTTACCAGGTTGCTTTTGTTTTCTTAGGAATCTAAGTCTGCAGGCCTCAGACTTATGTTCCAATGAACTAACTGGTAAAGCGACTTTTGTAAATTAATCTCTAATTAGAGCATTCAGTATGACCACACAGCATAGGGGTGTTTTCAGCCACGAGTACTGTCCGAAGTAGCCAAGCTGATTGGTGAGCCCAGACTATGGGAAATTAGGGAAGCTGGGCAGGTGCCAGTGAAAATGGGCAGAAGTTGTGCCCTGAGAGACCGTGCTCAAATTATCTCTTATATTAGACGGCTGGCTTCAAGCTCCTGTATAGACAGTGCTTTGTAAAGTGCTTGGCTGTTGTAAGGATTATTCTATGACTCAGCTGCTGGAGGCCAAGTGTGTTCTCTCTTTCTCTGTCACACACACACCCACACACTTAGAGTTTGGGGTGTTGTGCTTTCCTGGCCTTATCTTACCAGGCCCCTTGGGCTTTAGTCCTCTTTGTTTCTGGGACTATAGAAGCACAAAGAAGGATTCCCACTGGCTCTAGTCCTTACTGGAGGGATATTTGAGTAGCCGTAGCCTGTAGATAGAAAGGACACTTGGAGAAAGAAATGAGGATATTGAGATAAGAGCCCTTAGTTCCTACCCTTTTCTCACTGCTTCTGCATTTACTAATGACCCACTCAGGCAATAGCTTATTATATAATTGCTACACCCATTCTGTAGGATTATCGCTGATTGTATAGCATAGGATCAATCTATGTAAGGACTACTCCATAAAAGAGTTGATTTTATTACTCCAAGTGGACTACCTTCTTTTGTTTTTCTTGGGCCTTATGCACAGTATATGTTGAATAAATAGGTGGCTATTTGGGGCCCTCTATAACAACATTATCATTACAATATAGACTAAAATTGAATCATTTTGTGTTCTCAGACTGATTTTTCTTTTTGAGAGACAGAGTCTCAGCTGCCCTGAGTAGAGTGCTGTGGCATCATCACAGCTCACAGAAACCTCAAACTCTTGGGCTTTAGCGATCTCTTGCCTCAGCCTCCTGAGTAGCTGGGACTACAGGCACCTGCCACAAAACACCTGGCTCGTTTTTCTGTTTTATTATAGATGGGGTCTCACTCTTGCTCGGGCTCATCTTAAACTTCTGAGCTCAGGCAATCCACCTGCCTTGGCCTCCGGGAGTGTTAGGATTATAGGCGTTAGCCATCATGCCAGGCTTCAGACTGATATTTTTTATATTCAGAGTGGAGTTCTCAGAGAATGAGGGATTTGTTAGAGAGATAGAAATAGAGGAAGAATAACAAACAAGTCCTTCTAAGGTGGCTTTGCTAGGACCTGATAAAAGATGAATCTCTGCTGGGGTTTTATTTTCATGCCTATATCCAAAGGGTTGGAGTGTCTTTCTGCAGCACCTAGACCCAGGCTGACAATGTAATCACTTCTGATGGGAGAAAGAAGCATTTAGCAAGTTTAAAGAATATGTGCACAGTTATCTTAAGACTGAGAAGCAGATCCTCTGCCCACAGAACATTCCATGCAGAGGCAGGTGATGGGGGGTCATGGCGCCTGGGGCAGTTTGGCTGTCCTGTGCCTCTTTGGAAGGAAGCCTACCAGCTGAACACATGGGCCAAGCATGGGTGCACTCAACAGAATCTTCAGTATCTGTGAGTTGTGGAGGTCATTTCCCTCCTGGCTTTCTTCCCTATCTTATCCTATCAGAGAGATGCTGACATTTGAGTTTACATCTTAAGGGGCAGCAGGATTCCTTCCCTCCTCCTGTCACTGGCTGATTTGCTTAAATAAGCAAGGCATTAGTCCCCATCACAGATGCCAAGTGGAGGCAGCTGGAACAAATTAGTGTGAGCTACATCGTCTGGCCATCCTGATGCTGGGAAAGCGTTGCCATTGCTGGTGAGCTTAGATTTTGAGTTCTTTGCACAATGCAGTAGACGCTATCAGCAAGGACTTCTTTTCCATCCTTTCCTGCAGCTGCAGCTTTTAGTGGCATAGGCTTATATAGTGAGCTCTGACAGATGCCCAGCACTCACAGACACACACAGGGAGCTAAAAGGACAGGGATTAGTCTGGGATCAGCTGTTTATGAATGAAGACAAAGCCCTTCCCCTCTATTCCGGCCACACCCCTTCTCTTTGCTGCTTTTCGAGAATGAGGTCAGGGCCAGGATCTAACTGCTTATGTCTCAGAAATAGCAGCAGAGATCAAAATTAATCTTAAGCTGTTTGTTTTGCTGCCTCCTTCTGATAATAGAGGAAAGAGCAGAAGCCTGTACGTGTTTTTGTTTGCTTGTTTTTGTATCTACCTTTGCAAGGAACATGTGAATGAATGTGTGTTGGGGAAGAGATGGAGGTGAGCCAGCTAAGGAGGATTAGTGCTGGGTAGATGATAATTACCGACAGACTGTAGGAGTTTCCTTGGATTGAACTGGGGCATGTTTTCGTTTTTAAAACAAAATGGAAGAATGAAATAAACCCTAGTGTATTTTTTTTTTTTTAATTTATTGTTGAGGATTCATTGAGGATACAAGAAACCGGGTTCCTAGTGTATTGTTTTAACATTTGCCCTTTCATAAGGAGATTTTAGCAGTTACTGTGAAACTATATCTTCCTTCTACAGTGCCCAGTTGTTTGACTCTCATTTTCTGGTGGGTGGAAGCCGACCCTCCATCGATGGAGTTTTGCAGTGTTTCAAATGAGTATCTGGTGTTGGTCATATGTGGTGCACTCACCTGTAATCCCAGCGCTTGGGGATTCTCCCAGGTGGGAGAATCACTTGAGCCCAGGAGTTTGAGACCAGCTTAGAAACATAGGGAATTCCTGTCTCTGTTAGACAAATAGATAGATAGGTAGATGATAGATAGATAGATAGATAGATAGATAGATAGATAGATAGATAGATAGATAGATAGAAAGATAATATTTCACACAGATTTCATTTTCCATCAGCCACTTTGGAGATTCTCTTTTTCTTTGTCTTACATACCCGTCTTCTTCACACACATCCAACTTGATCATGGCTAGTCTTCTCATAAATTGAGATCCATCTGTATCTCCCAACTAAAGCACCAGAGATGTCAGGATGTGAATACTCTGAGGAGACTGCCACTTCCAAAGCCCTTCAGCCTGCAGTCTCTTTGGGGTATTAGCATATCTAAAAGGTCTTTGTTGACCCAGCAGGCAGACAGTGTGTATGGGTTTTGTTTACTTTTATGCTCAAGTGTAATTGGTCTGATAGCTTCTTTTTTTAATTTTTGACCGTCCTTTATTTTCATCAATAGTCTCCTCTGTGAAAGAGTAAGTAAACAAGTTAGAATGTTTAGTGAGGACAAAAGTGTCAGTGTCAGCCTGATCTGCTATATATTCATTTGATGGACCTAAGTGTGATGACAGGTGTCTACTGAAGGAGACCCCAATACCGTTTTCCATCAACGGTGATTAAGAGTGTAAAGAAGGACCCATATAACTGGCCTAATGGATTACCTAATTTGACTTCCTGCACCTAAACTGTTTTCCTCAACCTTTTAGAAGTATTACAACCCACACCCCGACACACACACATATAGTAGAACCTCCATAGTTGACCACCTCCCTCTACTGACCACCTCCTTAAGTAGACATAATTTTCACATACTGGACATGCACCACATGTACTTCCCAGTACAGTAGGCCTAGTTCCTTATGTTGACCACCTCCCTATGAAGGCCAGTTTGTTCCAGTGCCTTGTGTGGTCAACTTACAGAGGCCTTATTGTGTATATATAATATACAAGCTGTGACTATATCTGTATCTGTATAGTATAAATATATATACATAAACACACACATAAGAATATTTCTATAAGCAAATTTGTGCTTTCAAACTGATATTCTTGTCTAGAGACAGAAAGTAGATTAGCAGTTGTCTGAGGCTAAGAGGTGGGAACAGGGTTTCATTGAACAGGTGCGGAACTTATTGGAATGATAAAAATATTCTGAAATTGGATAAGGGGATGATCGAGCAATTTGGTGAATTTAGTAATAGTCATTGATGAATTTGTACACTTAAAATGGGCGAATATTATGGCATTTAACTTATGCCTTATATAATGCTATTAAAATTGAAATTTCTGAATTTGAGTGCATTTAGGTCCTAGGTTATATATAATAGGAAAAATTGTATCACTCCAAATGTTTACCCGCTCTTTTCCCACTGAAGTTTATTGACTTTATCTGGAGAAAAGCTGGACTTTGAGATAACAGAGTCAGACCAGAACCTACTGCCACAGGATGTAAAAGTTTGCTCTGGGCTCGGCGCCTGTGGCTCAGCGGGCTAAGGTGCCAGCCATGTACACCTAAGCTGGCAGGTTCGAATCCAGCCCGGGACCACCAAACAACAATGACGGTTGCAACCAAAAAATGGCCGGGCGTTGTGGCGGGCGCCTGTAGTCCCAGCTACTTGGGAGGCGGAGGCAGGATACTTGCTTGAGCCCCGGAATTGGAGGTTGCTGTGAGCTGTGATGCCATAGCACTCTACCCAGGGTGACAGCTTGAGGCACGGTCTCAAAAAAAAAAAAAAAAAAGTTTGCTCTGATACCTATTGGCAGGGGGCAAAGTTGCTACCCACCACTGAAGAAGGAAATCCAACATTGAAATCATTCATCTGTAGGGGCAGCAATGGGTGAGGTTTCTAGGCAGGTCCCCAATAGCAATTAGAACAGTATTTCAGAGTTACTGTTGCATGTGTCAGAACCCCCAAACGTGCTGATGTTCAGCTCTTGAGTGATACCATTCTTCTCTTCTTTTGCAGGTGGTCTTAGTCTTTGCTCTCAGCATTGGTGCACTTGTAATATACTTCATAGATTCGTCAAAGTGAGTATTCTAATGCACTGTCTTGCCTTCTTTTCAAAAGCAATTATCCCTGTATTACTATTTATGTTAATCAATCTTCTTACTTAACACTAACCCTTGTAAGAGCCTCCTCAGTGTTGAAGACTTTTGGAGGAAGGCAGGGCTGATTTTTGGCATGGGAAAGAAAGCTTTTAGAAGGAAATCTACTTTGACTCTGCTGGCCTAGGAAAGAGAGGTATCTGAGGTAAAACTCCTTGCTGGGTATTATTTATTTTTTTAGTAACTCTTTCCTGATGAAGCACTTGCACCAAAGATGTCAATAATTTAAGAGGGCTTGATGGAAATTTGCAGCCTCTGAGAGTGTTGACAGTGTCCAACGGATGAGAGTCTGAGCCATTCATTCTTGCCACGGCTGTGGGATCTTTTCTTCATTTGAGTTTCCAATGCCTTGATCTTATTGGAGGTCAGATGAAAAACCACGGTGCTATCCTTTAACCTGCCAACGAAATATTCGGCTGAAGCACCAGGAAGGGAAGGAAGTGGGATGGAGGAGTTCACCATGACTCCCATGGGTGAAGGTCCATGACCATCTGAGAATTCCTACAGTGGACACTTGTGCAGACCCCTTGGGATACCAGCTGAGTGGGCTGGTGCTCTAGGGTGAAGATCTTGCTGGAGGAAGAAGAGGCTGCTGACCAGGCTGCTAAGAGCAGTCTGATTGGCTCTGTTTCCTGCAAGTGCCACTCTTGAGAGCTTCATTTGTTCCAACTTTCTATTGCAATCTTGAAGTTGACAGTATGTCTGAGAGACAAGGAAAGCTGGAGTCTGACTCCTTTTCTGTTGTGACATGAGTTTGGCAACTCTGGTGACAGTGGCCCTGAGCATGTTTCCTTACTATTTACTGTGAGCATGATTTTAACATTTTTAACTGTCTCCCTGGATACTAGTCTTTGATCCTAGGAAGTCTGTTTGGTGTTCCTATTGGCTCAGACCACAGTATACCTGAATTCTGAGCTCTGCTCTTTTTCTGGGGCTCAGAATGATAGTAATTTCATGCACACCTAAACTCTGAATTTCTCTGAGCCGTCTGGTCACCAGCCAAAGGATTTTGTGTATTTGGGTCCAGAGACTAAAATGTCATGTCAGGGAAAATAAAGAAAATATCTCCTTTAATAACCTGTGCCTGGGAATCAGCCAAGTCTGAGAAGATCAGTGGTCTTTCAGCCCATCAGCACACACAAGGCTGAGCTCTTCAAGAAACAAGATTCTACATGCTTCCTCCATCAGTCCTAGCCAAGAAAGGGAAGAGATTTTTGGAATGCTCTAATTGGCATGTTATTGAAGGTAAGCCCCCTTTAAAATATTTACTCTTAATGATGCAGGTTCATATTTGAATTGAGCTGAAGATCTTCTAAAGCCCCTGGTCTTATTTTTCCAATCTCTCTCCAGGAGTGTTCTCACATGCCGTGCGGTGCAGACTCTGTCAACTTCTAATGCTGGGGCACAGGAAAAAGGTTCATGCATGTAACCTACACCCCAGAGTGAGAAAACCCTTATGTGGAAGTGAGTGTGGTGATGGGTTAGGAGGACTGATGCCCTAGCCAGCCTATTCCTGTCCTTTCCCAATCTTTGGGGTCCTCTGTATTTCTCAGAAATAAAATGCTTTTTGATGGATTTGGATTATGTCCTTTTTTTTTTTTATAATTTTATTGAATCATAATTGTGTACATTGGTGCAATCATAGGGCACAATGTGCTTCATATACATTCAGAAATATTTTTATCGTACTTTCACAGATAGCCTTCATGGCATTTTCTTGATCACTATATAAAGACATTGATACTCTACCTTTAATAAGTTTCACCAGTACCCTGCTAAGATGCGCCATAGGTGTGATCCCACTAATTACCCTCCCGGCCCCCCCGCCGGGGGGGGGGCCGCCAGCCCCCCCGCCCCCCCCGGCGGGGGGGGGGGGGGGGGGGGGGGGGTGGGGGGGGGGGCCTGGGGGGGTGGTTGGGAGGGTAATTAGTGGGATCACACCTATGGCGCATCTTAGCAGGGTACTGGTGAAACTTATTA
>CAUYON010038268.1:0-19314 GCA_963573935.1 Arctocebus calabarensis
AGTTTGGAGGAAAAAATGTATACTTTCAAACATGCAGAATATTGTTTCTTGTTAATTATTTAAACAGCTTAAAACCATTTTTCTGTCCAAGTTTATTTATGAACCACGTTGAAGGAAAAGAAAAAAAGGCTTTATCTCCCTGGTTTTTTTTTGTTGTTGTTGTTTGTTTGTTTTTTTAAGGAGATGTATTGGGGCTTTTGAATAAGTTGAGGGTTTTTGTTGTTGTTGTTGTTGTTGTTGTTGTTTTCCTTTCTTCCTTTAGCGATTCTCTTGCCCGTTGCCTCCCGAGTAGCTGGGATTACAGGTGCCTGCCACAATGCGTTTTCTTTTCTGTTGGTAGAGATGGGGCCTTGTATTCTGGCTCACTCAGGCTAATGCTGGTCTTGAACCCTCTGAGCTCAGGAAATCCACCTGCCTCAGCCTCCCATAGTGCTGGGACTAAAGGCGTGAGCCACCACGCCCGGCCAGGTTTAGGTTTTAATTAACGCTATTTAATATCATTTAATAACGCTATTTAATATCATATTTAATATTTAAGTTTTAAAAAGTGTTTCTTTAACAAAGGGCCTAACATTTTATTTATTCACTTGTAATATTTTGATGACATTCAAGACAGCAAGGGAAATAGGGAACCTAACAAGACTGATCTTTTTATGTATGTAGTCTTTCTGCTTCACTTGAAATCTTACATGAGTAAATGTGAATTTCGCCGTAAAGTATAACAAGGGAAGTGTAGCCTCTGCTGTGAAGTCTTTTTTTTTTGAGACAGAGCCTCAAGCTGTCTCCCTGGGTACAGTGTCGTGGCATCACAGCTCACAGTAACCTCCAGGGCCTGGGCTTAAGCGATTCTCTTGCCTCAGTCTCCCAGGTAGCTGGGACTACAGGTGCCCACCACAACGCCCGGCTATTTTTTTTGTTGCGGTTGTTTAGCTGGTCCTGGCCGGTTCGAACCGCCACCCTCGGTGTATGTGGCTGGCGATGTAACCACTGTGCTATGGGTGCCAAGCCGTAAATACTATAAATTAAAGAATGATTTGGTGGTATATAACATAAAATTACAAAACTTAATTACACTATAGTAAATATTCTACTTTTCTGAGATACACACCCCTGTTTTTCACAGAAAAGATAATACTATGTCACAAAAAGCCACAAAGAGGTCTTTTAAACCTGCCTTTAAATCATTCTTTAAGTTATCCCAGGTCATAACAAGTCAAAAATAGGACAGTCCTGTGTGAAGACATTATTCTTCTCAGAAAGTAGAATAACAACTGGTAATTTGTTTTATTTTTAATTTATCACTTCTTCCAAGATAATTTGGAATTTTAAATTCTTAAGTTCTTAACATAATACATTTTCTTTTGAGAATCATTATTATTTTCTTGCTTTTATTCACAAGTATAGTCCAGGGCTTCTTCTCACTAAATTTATTTACTAACTTATTTATAGAACATATGAAGCCATATCTGATTAGCACTGGAAATTTGCAGAGCCTGTTCAGAATGATAAATTATAGGAGGTGGGGGACCTACATCCCCAAGAATGCTAATACCCTTCTAGCTAGAAGGTAAAATAAGCAACCTATGTTTGTTACTGAAAGTATTCAAACTTATTATTTAAAATCTATTTCTGTTCTACAAAAACTGCACAAGAATTAAATATTCTTCCTGGTACAGGATTTATTGAAACGCTCCTTTACCACTTCTTAAATGTATCTCTTTCTGAAGCACAATGATACCCTCATAAATGGAAACAGCTTGGGAATATCAGCAGATGCCAGCCAAAAGAACTTCGATGCATTAAAATGAAATGAGTCCTTACTATTATTAATGAAAGGGAGTAAGGAACACAAGGAAATGCAAGGAGACAAGAGTAATAGCAAAGTCATGAATTAAATAGTGACTTAAAAGCGGGAGTTCCTCAGTTCCCCAGCACCTAACACCTACCTACTCAAATGTATTCAGTGGTGAATGATGAAACAGCATCATTGCTTCAAAGGATACAATCATTCAACATATAGAAAAATTATTTCGATATTAAAGATGTTAGAGTAAGTTACATCAAGCACCTATTGCAGTTATCTTTCTCTTTTTTTTTTTTTTTTTTTTGAGACTGCGCCTCAAGCTGTCACCCTGGGTAGAGTGTCGTGGCATCATAGCTCACAGCAACCTCCGATTCCTAGGTTCAAGCAATTCTCCTGTCTCTGCCTCCTAAGAAACTGGGCCTACTGGGGATTTTTTTTGTTGTTGCATCCATCATTGTTGTTTGGCAGGCCCAGGCTGGATTCGAACCTGCCAGCTCAGGTGTATGTGGCTGATGCCTTAGCCACTTGAGTTATAGGCACCCAGCCTATTGCAATTATCTTAATAACTTATAAACCAGAAAAAGTCTCAGGCCTTTCCTGGCTCCACATAGCAGCTTTCTATGAACCTTTATACAATGCATGATTTTCTTAGACCAAAATGAAAATAAAGCCTGTAGTTTATCTTGTCTGAACTTTCTACACTGGAGTTGAGTTTTGCAACATACTAATGTGATAAAAATATTAATGCTAAAACAGAAGGCTCAGAATATAGATGAGGTTAATTCATACCCATTCATCACCACCAAAACTTCAATAACCACGTACAACTTTGGATCCAACCTATGTGATACTCTTGGTACAACTCCTATAACAGGCACTTTGTAAAATGTACAATTAAAGTAGTTCTTCTTATGTCTTTGTAACAGAAAGGAAAAGGGATTTTACTTTCATAGAGTTCATTTCCACAATCCATCCATCTTAATGTAAGTACCTCGAGTAAAACACATGTGTAATATTCATTTCTAATTCTTCATGCCCAAATAGCATGCAGTCCACTAATTGATTGGTTCTCATAAAAGCTTATTGAATAGAAAAATAAAGTAAGTACAGCTGTTCTCAGATATTTCAAAATAATGTTGTAAAGATAAGCACAGTACAAAGCATGTGGTGAATCATCTATCAGAATAATGAAGCAATGACCAAAGGCAACAAAGTGTGATTTGTTTTATTCCCTTGAAGTCTAAGAAGGGTTTTTATATAGCCAGAATTTGTTTACTTGGTATGGACATTGCCACCTGCAGATAATAATAGTGAACAAGTTTTCTGGGCACACTGTCAAGAAACAAAAAACATACAGAGACCTAGGACAAGCATAGTTAATACTGGGGTAAAATAAATTAAAAAATAAATGTCATGATTCAATATGACTTGCTAACAGACCACTACACTTTCTGAGCACATTTACATTCAGTGGTATCCAAGTTTTATCACTCTTATTTTCACTGATCTTTCTGCCTAATTATCACTTTGATCTTTGGAACTACTTTTCAGGCTGTTATATACCTTCAAACATAAAATTGCTTTTTTGCTGATGCACACCCAGACGTCTACCCCTACCTATCTCCACTCCCTAACCCAAGACACATATATCAGGTCTGACAATCATGAAGTTGCCACTGTGCCCTTACATTGGCAGCACTGTACAAACAACTCATTAAGGTTTCATAACCCTGGTATATCAGTGTTTCACAGCCGTGTTCAGGTCAATGTGTAACGGTGTCTTGATGAGTGGCATTCATTAGTGTTGTTGCATATTTTCGTGTGTGGTTGCAAGAATGCTGGAGCTTGAATTAGAGCTACAAATAAACTTTAAATTTCTCATTAAACTTGGTAAGAGCAGAAATGAAATCGTTAGTTCAAGTTTATAGGGATAATGCCGTGATAAAACAACAGTGCACAAATGGATTAAACATTTTTTGGAGGGGAGAGAGTCACTGAAGAAGAATGGTCAGAGAGGCCAGTAACTAGCAGAACTGATGAAAAAATTCATCAAATTGTATCTCAAAATTGTCCGTTGACTATGAAAAGCATAGCAAACCAAGTAAACATCGATCAAAAAACAGGAAAATTCTCACTGAAAATCTTGGCATGAGAAAGGTGTGGCTCTTGCATCATAACAATGCACCAGCTCACACGACACTGTCCTTAAGGGAGTTTTTAGCCAGTAAACAAATAATTGTATTGTAACACCCTCCCTACTCTCCTGATCTGGCCTCCAATGACATTGTCTTTATCTGAAGATAAAGGAAATATTGGAGGAACATATTTTGGTGACATTTAAGACATCAAGGGTAATATGACCGCAGATCTGATGACCATTTCAGAAAAAGAATTCCAAAATTGCTTTGAAGGGTGGACTAGGCCTTGGCATCAGTGCATAACTTCCCAAGGGGAGTGAGTGCAAGGTGACCACAATGATACTCAGCAATGACATTTGTAGTACTTTTTCTAGGATGAGTTAACAAACTTAATTATCAGGAAAAAATTACATACTTTACAGAAAAAAAAATCCGTAATGATAATAATAAAACACTGAGAGCAAACAGATTGATGGCACACTTAATATACACATGTTTGAAAAGATTTTATTTGCAAAAAGATTATGCAAACAGGAATGGATGGAGCATATATTGAAACCACAAAAGATCATCAATGACCTCAGGGCTGTTAGATGCCAGTAAGCTACCATCACAGTCTTGGAAGGATGAAGGCAAGGAAAAATTATCATAGCAGACTGCCTTAAAAGGAGGAACTAAAGACTTTCTGGGGAGGAAGCTAGCCAACCTGGGAAAACTTCACAGGAAGGAAACCAGGGAAGCAAACGCCCTGACATGGCCCTATCCCACCCTCCCATCTCCTACCAAGGCTTCTCATTGGTAAAATCCAGCCAGGAGAAGAAGGGGCTGGAGACCACTGACATAATGGAAACAAGTCAACCATGGACTGAAAAAGGCAGGGTGGAGGAGAGTAGCAAACGGATTTGTAGAAGAAAAAGGAAGTTATCTGTCATGGCAACATTGGAAGGAGCCTGAGCAGGGGAGAGAAAGTCACTGATTTACAACAACAAATACTTTGTAGATGGCCCTTATCTCACCTCCATAGATGGCTTTGAGTGTGAAAGACCCTGGAAATAATGGGATTTGGCTCCCAGAGCTCTCAACAAAAACTCATTGATCAGCAGCTACAATGTGTGAAGAACTATCCTAAACTCTAGGATTAGAATGTGAATAAGCCATGGACACTGTTCCGAGGGAAGTCATAATCCAGGAAGAGAATTAGGCCCATAAGCAGAAATTACAGCACAATTTAAAAAGTGCAGTCAATGACAATATGATCTCGTTAAGGGTGTGGACCAAATTGTATTCTTTTTTGTATCACCAGCATCTAGTAAAATGCCTGCCACAGAGTTAGGGCCAAAAAAAATGTTAAATAAATAAAAAGTGTAGGGACTGTGCAGGTAGGTAAGCCCAAAGAGGTAACTCTGCTCTTGGATGAATAAGCCTTCAGCAAACCTGTAAGATGAACAAAATTTGCAGCTCACATGTGTCTTTTTACCTTTCCATTTAAACCATTTTTCATTATTTTTCCCTAAAAGAATTTAGGGTTTCCTTTTACTTCGTATATGCTCAGTGAAGCACTCCGCTAACCCTATCTAGATTGCCTTTTTGTACTCTCAGTTAAAACTTACCCATTTTGGGGTGGCACTTGTGCCTCAAAGGAGTAGGGCAATGGCCCCGTATGCCAGAGGTGGTGAGTTCAAACCCAGCCCCTGCCAAAAACTGCAAAAAAAAAACTTACCCATTTTCTTAGGTCTCTGCTTTCACTACCTACACACATATGTGCACACAATTCAGGTTTGAACTGCATGGGCTCAGTTATAGATAGATTTTTTTCAATAAATACAGTCAGTTCGCAGTATCCCCATGTTCCACATCCACAACTAACCACAGCATGTACAACAAAATACGGTGTTTACAAGATGCAAAACCTAAAAATATAGAGTACCAACTTTTCACATCTATGGTTCCATGGGATGTGAGATGCATGGATTTTAGTATCCACAGGGCAATCAATACCCCACAGATACTAAGGGATGACTACATTTTTAAACATATATACTATGTGTTTTTAAATTATTCAATAATTAAAGATTTTAGTTAGATGATAAAGAAGGTGTATTAAATCCTTGGGAAAAAAATGATCTGCTCAAATGCAATGGAACAATTAGTTTGCAATTGGGGCTGAAGGTAAAGTTAAAATCTAATGCACGCCTACTTAATAATTTCAGATCGTTGAAGTTTTAAAATGAGTAAATGGAAAGATTAAAGTAGAAAAAGAAAATCAGAAATTATTTATGTTCATCTTGACATAGGAAAATTTTGGTA
The DNA here is from genome assembly GCA_963573935.1 of Arctocebus calabarensis. Classification (NCBI taxonomy): domain Eukaryota; kingdom Metazoa; phylum Chordata; class Mammalia; order Primates; family Lorisidae; genus Arctocebus; species Arctocebus calabarensis. The sequence goes on from CAUYON010038268.1 coordinate 6,250, forward strand.
CAGAAAAAATGACAATGAACAAATGTTAAAAATAAATGACAGTGAGAAAAATATTTTTAATGTGCATGATAAAGGGTTAATATCCAGTGTGCGACAGAGAAGAGGGATTGTGACTAGGCTTAGAAGGCAACTGGAAAAATGTTTCTACAAAATATAAATAAGGCCATAGTGACAAACTGTTTCTCTCCAACAGTCTCGTTCAGTAAATAAATAGAAAACACAAGGTAAAATTATAGCAAGAAAGAAGAGTCAGAATGTGAATAATTTGAGGACATACACAGGTTTGTAAAGAACTCTTACAGATCATTAAGAAAAAGAAAACACCTCACTAGAAATTAATAAAAGACACGTATAAGCAATGAACAAAAATGTAAGTGGTTCATAAACACATGAAAAAAGTTTCTACTTTTAAACGAGTAAATTGAGAATGTTAAAAAGAATGATAAAATTCATTTGGGGATGAAAATACGAAAATTGGCACTCAAACTTTCTTGGCAATACAAATTACTTCAGCATTTGAATTCAATATTCCCTTATTCTGCAAATAAAAGACCAGGACATTGTAAAATAGGAATTTTACAAATTTAGGAATAAGTAAATAAAACATGTATGGCTATATAATGAAATGAAAGAATTACTATTGATTTGTTAATTTTTGCTACTGATTTTTTTAATGTTTGTTAAAGAGCCCTCCCCCGTTACAGGTGCATATTAAAATACTTATGCGAATGATAGGTCATATGGATTTCCGTTAAAATAATTCAGTCTTGGCTTGGCGCCTGTGGCTCAACGGGCTAAGGCGCCAGCCACGTACACCTGAGCTGGCAGGTTCGAATCCAGCCTGGGCCTGCCAAACAATGATGGCTGCAACCAAAAAATGGCCGGGCGTTGTGGCGGGCGCCTGAGGTCCCAGCAACTTGGGAGGCGGAGGCAAGAGACTCGCTTGAGCCCAGGAGTTGGAGGTTGCTGTGAGCTGTAATGCCTCGGCACTCTACCCAGGGTGACAGCTTGAGCCTCTGTCTAAAAAAAAAAAAAAAAATTCAGTATTGCAGGATTAGGAGTAGATGTAGATAAAACATTAGGTAAGACCAAAGGTTGATAATTTCTGATGGGCATATGGGCATTCATTATACAGTTTTCTTTTTTCCTTTTCTATATGTTGAAAGATATAATTTTCTTTCTTTCTTTTTTTTTTTTCCCCCAAGACAGAGCCTCAAACTGTTGCTGTGGGTAGAGTGCCGGGGCATCATAGCTCACAGCAACCTCCAACTCCTGGGCTCAAGCAATTTTCCTGCCTCAGCCTCCCAACTAGCCGGGACTACAGGCGCCCACCACAATGCCCGGGTATTTTGGGGTTGCAGCCGTCATTGTTGTTTGGTGGCCCGGGCTGGATTTGAACCAGACAGCTCAGGTGGGCTGGGGCCTTAGCTGCTTGAGCCACAGGCACAGAGCCTAAAAGATAATTTTCATAATAAAAAGTTCCTAAACTGTTTATATACTCACATCAATTTTCTAGAAAATAAGATCATAGTACCCCATAATTGAACTAATGTACACAGCTATGATTCAATAAAAAAAAAGAAAAGAAAAGAAGATCATATACTCATATACATGCAGGATGTACAGAAAAAAAAAACAGATGAAAAGATACCAAAAGTTAACAATGACCATCTTGGGGTAATCTTTGTGTTTCTTACCTTCAGTTTCCCATATATTCTGAAATTTCTACAATGACCATGAATGAGGTTTGATAGCCAACAGAGCAAGTCTTTAAAAAGTATACTCAGACCACTCACTTGAATCTTAGAAAACAAGATAAAAGACAAATTAACATGTTTTGTGGGAGACATTTATCCTCTCAAGTATCTCACCAGTTTCATCTTCCTTCACTTCACTCCATCTGCTTTCAAGTCAGGATTATCAGGCCTACTGGTCATTATCCTAGACTTATTTGTCCTTCATAATTTATTTTTTTATTGTCTTTATTATTAAATCATAGCTATGTACAATAGTGCAATCAAGGGATACAATGTGCTGGTTTCATATACAGTCTGAACTATTTTCATCAAATTGATTAACATAGCCTTCCTGGCATTTTCTCAGTTATTTGAAGAAATTTGTATTCTGCATTTAGTAAGGTTCGCCTGTGCCCTTCTAAGAAGCACCGTAGGTGTGGCCCCACCAACCCCACCCCCCACCCGATCTCTTTTCTTTCTACTTGGTACAACTCAATATTAGGCCTATATTTTAAATGAACTAACCACAATTACACCTTATTTACTAAAGCCAACATTTCTTCCATTATCTGAAATCAATGAGCCCTCATGTGTAATGTAAACTATAAGCAACATAGAACAAGATTTGTTTAATCTTAAGAAATTTTAAATATGAAAACAGACACTGTTGGGAAGTATCTTTAACAAAGTTCAATTATTGTTAAAGTTCACCAAAGTCAAATTGTGGTTTAAATGATTTTTTTTTAATAGCAATGAACTAAATTTGCCACTTGCACTTAGGCACACCAGACCAGACTAACGTATTGCAAGAACAAAGAGAAAACGACAGTTTTACGAGTATTGTGTTTAGGGACAAAACTGGGTTCTTCTGCCTCCTCCCACCCATTAGTTCTGAAGAATACTTGTTTTGTAATGATAATAAAGATCTGACCATCATTATCATCACAACATCATTCTGGCATTTGATATGGTGACTGAAACTTGTATTACACTGGAAGAGGCTGAGACTGAAAAAGATTGCGTGTTTCAAAATCGCACAGGCTGGATTTGAATATTGTTTCTGACTTTAGGAAAGCCTGGGCTTTTTTTGTTTTGTTTTGCAGTTTTGGGTCAGGGCTGGGTTTGAACCCGCCACCTCCAGCATATGGGGCTAGTGCCCTACTCCTTTGAGCCACAGGCGCTGCCCAAGCCTGTGCTCTTCTGATTCCACCACACTGCATGTATGACAGGGAACTCAGATTAATGTAGAATGAGAGGACAAAGGGGTGGGGGCCAGAGAGCATGAGATGTAGCAACATTAAAGGGAAATAAATCCTCATTTCAGCTGGGGTGGTGATTCTTATTCTATGCTTTCAGGAGTAAATGTGCGCTAAAGGAATTTATAACAACATTTTAAATCTACAAAGACTTCTTTCTCGCTGTTTGCTGCATACCAATGAATATTAGGATGATTCCTGCATTCAGAAGATATTAAAACTAGGAGGAACAATAGAGACCATCTAGTAGCATCTTTCCCTTCCCTCTCTAAATTAAAACAAGAGGAAGAAGAGAATGTTATCAAGTGTTCCTTCATCTAAAGCTCAATTGTTATTGCTATTTATGAGAGCAAAAAACAACTGGCTGTACATTTGATTTTTTGAAAACTCGCAAAGCAGCATATATACCCAACACTACAGTGAAAATCACATATATTTGAGTAAATAGGTCAGAGCAGAGGAGGGGAGAGAACATTGTACTGGAGCTGGAAGCGTGGGGCTGCAGTCTTACTAAGGTTTATAAGGAGTTATGTGATTTTGATTACTTCACCTGTCAGATTACTCACGAATAAAAAGAAGTAATTGCACTGAGTTCTTTTCCCTTAGCTTCACGTAAAGGGAAGTAAGTTTCAAGCTCTGGTGTTGAGGATGCAGCTTTTTGCCAAAAGACAACAGGGTGTTTTTTCAAAATATGAGTAAATCCATGGGTCCATTATGTCTCCCCATGCTCTGTTTTAGATAATGAATGGAAAGCATACAGGAAAATTGCAGTAATACTAGCTAGAATGTGAACAATGTGAGTTATGCATGATGTTGCCACATAAATAAATGTTGGTAGCCCAATTACGACAGTGGAGCTTTAAATGTGTAGAAAAGAAATCAGTGGGAGCAGGGAACTAACTTCTGGGTTCTCAGCTGATAGACGATCAAAAGAGCCACAGAAGAATCAGAAACATTGATTTCTTTAAGAAATGGGAAATATAGCTGTGTGACATTTTCTTCATGTCCCCAGCTATTTTGAAAAATTAACTTCATTTATGGTCTCACCTCCATATTTGGTTCTACTGATTTGTCAGGAAGTGTATGACGTTAATTGCAAATATTTTGTATCCCTTTTTCGTTGTTTTTATCAGATTCAAGTAAATTTGAAAGTGGCTCAACAAACAGCTTCTCAAACACTAGACTCAGACAGTACCTGCAGAATTATAAAATTAAGGACACTTTCAAAGTCTTTGAAAAAAAATGGTCTCAATATAAAAATATGCTGTTTTTGTGGTGGCATCACAAGTGGCAGACACCACTGAAATCTCAAAATCTGAACGTGCAATTCTAAGACAGTTGTCTTTGCCTTTTCTACCCCCACTCACCAATTTGAAGATATTCCTTCCATTTGTTTGTTCATCCAGGCTTCGTTCTTTGACTCAAATGACATGGATAGTAACACAACGGACAATGTAAAATTAGCAATGCCTATGTCTGCTAAGTAGTGATAGAGCTTATTTTGAGGGGAATAGAAAACATGCTATTTTAGGACCCGTTTCCTCTACGGCCTTGTGTTTTTCCTTTATTTGGAAGTCTTATTCTACTTGAAATACCACTTCACAGTGTTTTTATTGGTGTGTTTGTTCACCAAGCCACACTTTCGGGTGGGTTGTATTAACAGACAACCCTAACTGGATGTTGGCGACCATCAGGCTCTTTAACCTAAAAAAGGTCACAATAAAGCCAATAAATACAGCACAACATTCAAGCCTCACCACACCACCGCCCCAGCCAGTGCAAGACTCCAGCTATACCCCGCCCTCTTTACCTTCCCACGCCCGCGTAACCAGCTGATAGCTGGAACTTCAAACCTGTCTGTCAGCAAACAACGCGCTCCCTTATCCCGTCCCTTCCTCCCCCGGTTCACTTGTAAGCTTTAAAAACTGGCTTTCCGCCGCGAATAAACGAGACCTTGACAAGAAACCTGCTTGGTCTCGTTCTCTCTTTCTCGCCCATTCCTTTTCAGGCTCGGTCCCCCTCGTTCCCACGAATAACTGCGTCCCGCGGGCCGGGACACGAGATGACAGATGAAGCTCTGGCTACACCAGCACTGCGGCGTGACCGCCCGCACTCGGGGAGAAAGTTATGAGCTTATTAAACTGTTAAGCCTTCGCCTGATTAAGCGCCAGTGCAGAGCTTATTTTCTGCTTCTCTGCATTCACAGTCCATCAGCTGTGGTGACCAAGCACTGGAACAGATTTCGTGGTTCGTTGGGTCCCGGTGATCTATGGTGCCTCTGCAGTGATTTCTGAGCTCAGAAAAACCCTGAAGGGGAGAAGAAAGCCACTGGGACTGGACTTGGCCGCATTCTTCCACCTTCAAGGTGTTTGGTATGAAGATTCCACTACAGTTAATTGTAGATCTGTTCACCTGGGAGCACAGGTGGTCCCCTGCCAGGAAGCTGGATAAACATTAATAGTAACTGATGGGTCCCCAGAGTACCTCTGATTGTGTTAGACAAGGTGAGTTTGTCCCAGTACCCAGCACATGTAAAACACAGATACATTAACATAGACCAGGAACGCTCCCCAGACAGACTCGGCGTCTGCGTTATCCCACTTTCCCTCCTCCCGTCACACCCTCTCCTTCTGGACGTCCCCTCTCGGCAGCACCAGCACCTGAGTCGATGAGAGCTCAGGATGACTCGGCATCAGGTGTTCCTCCTTCACCATCCGGGCACTAAGGGAGTGTGGCTTTTCTTCCCACAGGTCTTCCCCCATGACCCTTTCTGTTATGGTCACTCTTTCCTGAACATCTTCCAGCATGCCTTTTTAAAAATCTGTTGTTAAAAATAAACACTGCTGGTGGGACTACACTCGGGCACAGCCTTTGTGGAAAGAAGTATGAAGATCCCTCAGAGAACTAAAAGTAGGCCCACCATTTGATCCTGCAACCCCATTATTAGGTATATACCCAAAAGAAAACAAGATCGTTTTATCATAAGCACTTGAACGTTTGTAGCAGCTCAATTCCCAATCGCAAAGGTGTGGAAACAAACCTGGGCCCTTCAACACATGAATGGATTAATAAACTGTGGTCTACGTATACCGTGGAATACTATTGAGCCATAAAAAGACGAAAATTTCATATCTATGTAAAACCTGGATAGATTTGAAGAACATTCTCCTAGGCAAAGTATCGTAAGAATAGAAAAACAAGAACCACATGTACTCAGTTCTGATTAGAAACAGCAGATTAACAACTACTGGCTTACATGAGAGAAATCCCAACTAAATTCAAATAAGTGGGAGGGAAGAGGAGGTTGGGTAAATCCCCACCAAATGGGGATATATGGGCCATATACTTTGCCCGGCACACTTCCCGAACTACAGCCTCGACTTTAACCTCCCAAAAGTAAACTGTATAATCTAATCTTATGTATCCCCATGTAATCTGAAATAAAAATAAATGAATAAGAAGCAAGGAATATGAGCGGCCTTGGTGTGCCTCACTCTGGATGCCACACGGCTGGCCCCGCAGGACTGATGCCCTCTCTCCTGAGGCAGTGGCCTGTGAACAGGTGCATCAGAAGTGTTTCTTGTCCTGCTTCACCTGTTCATGCACCTCCAATGATGAGGATGAGCCAAAGTAGACCTTACTAGGTGTAAGGGAAATATGAAATTGAATGACAGGGGGTATGGAGAGAGAGAGAGAGAGAGAGAGAGAGATAGATAAGGAAGAAGAATAGAAGAAGAAAGAGAAGGAAAAAGGAAAGGAAAATGAGGGAAGGGGAGAGAGGAAGGAGGGAGGGAGAGAAGAGAATTTCAGCCAAAACAAAAGCTTATGTTGATTGACCCTGTTATAGTCTTTGTAGCATTTTCATTGCAGAGACAGACTCAGGATTCCTACCAATAACTAGGCCCCTCCTTCCATGAATTAGAAGATGCTCCATGAGTAACGGCAAACCAGCGCCCGCAGGTAGGAGCCTCCCATTCAGTGCCCTTGCCGAGAGCTCGCGGGGTTTCCTGAGCTCCCGCCTGGGAAGCACCTGCCAGAGGAGCATCCCAGGACCCTGAGATGAGCCCAGACCCTTCCCCTTCCTGCAAGTTATTTGTAACGTAATAGAGAAGCTCACTACTTAATTTAGTGTGGTTTCATCCATGACATTGAGTGATGGTTTCATTTCTGAAATCCGAGATTAGAAAGTAGCTCTACTATTTATTTCAGCGATTGAACTGGGAAACATTGATGGCACTATTTTCTAGAAACAAACCACATGTTCACATTTTGTATTGGGGAGATGAAAAGGACAATTGTGTGTGTAATTATAACATCTGCATAAAATGCTTCAATTGCAAATGGGTGGAGTGGATGATGGAGGTACCATGATGGTCATCAGGCTCGGGTGAGAGACTCGATCAGACTTAGATTTCCCTGCCGCGTGGTCAGCTCTGGGCAAATTGGGAGCCTCACGGCACACCTCTTTGTGAACCTGAGTATATAGCAAGATTCACTCTGCAACCCCCCACAACTCCGTGAGAGAGAATGTGCTGTGTGTGTGCGAAATCTTCTTTCTACACTGGCTGGCTGCAAGTCTTCCTCCAACCCAGTCAGCTATAAACCATCAAAAGCAAAGCTGAGGAGACCTCAAACTGGGGACAGAGGGTGCCATCTTAATAAATAAATGGTCCACAGAGAGCTGGCAACCCTTGGAACCATAGGGTCCACCACACTTACCAGGGCCTTTGGGGACTCATTCATTACTGTTTTTGCTGCTGTTAGTACTGGGCCACTAGTGAGCGTGACATGGTGAGAACTGGGATGTCCCTCACAGTGTAGGAACAAGAGGACAAATGTGTCCACATTCACAGGTGGAGGAAACGATTTGAATTGTGCACTTACACATTGCCTTGAAAGCTGATGGTCAAAAATGATGTGAGAATAAAGCTATTTAGTTGCCTGGAGTGGGAGAGGCTGCTGGGAGCCTGAAGACAGGACAGTGTGAGGGCCTGGTGATTCCTGGTGAGCTCGCTGCCCTATAACAGGGTGCGTGAGACGCGAGCCTGATCCCTGCCCTCAGAGAGAGAGAGACGTGAAACATTCAATCCTGGTGATTAAACTTTCTTCTCCCCAGTCCACTGGCTTGGCTTCCTGCCAACAAGTTAGGAAACCGAATCCCTCCCCTCTGAGACTAAAACTTTGCAGACACCCCCTGAAAGTATAGTTGGACTCATTTGACTGTGATTGCCTGAGAATGAGCCTAAGTCAGGATTTTCAGATCCAAGAGATAGCATTATATTTCACGTGAGTTTCCCAAATATTTGTATAAAATAATTCTCTGTGTCCCATACGTTTTGCTTATGATTTGCTATTTCACTGTTATGTGATATCTATTAAAGACATTTAGTAGCCATACCCTCAAGAAATGTCTTGAGCATTTCATCATTTAGGGAACTTAAACAAAGAACAATGCAAGTGTTAATGCAGCAAACCAGTTTAAAGTTCAAATTAAAATAAACTTAGCACCAGTGATTGGCTCTATTAAGTTAGGCATTGATAGATGGAAGCTGCTGAGCTTACGTTTTGGAAAAGGTTAATATAATAAAGAGCAAACCCCTATCAAGGTTTGGGGCATTTATCTATTTATTTATTAATACATATTCTAAAATATTTTTAAACTGAATAAAGTAGTAAAAATAACAATATTTGGAGTAAAGATAAGAAGAGCAGAATTGGCTATGAGAATGGTCTCCTCTACTAGTTCTGGAAGTTTTAAATAACTCAATTGAGTAGAATTTGGCATAAATCTTAGTAAAACAGAATACCAAGTACAGAATATAAATTGGCGCTAAATGGTATTATTGTATTAATCTCCTGTATTTTAACGAATAACCAGATTTATATAATTCCTTTATCAGAATTACTCTATCTTTATACATTCAGAGCCCAAGTGTCCGGTTTCAATAAACATCTCATTAACTTCCTTTTGCTGCTGGACACAGAACCAGTGAGAAGCAGGGTCAGCACATAGCCCGGCGATGCAGCCTCATCACGGGGTCCCCCCAGTCAGTGTGCAGTTTTTAACATTTCTGCTCCCACAGGATCAGCCTTTTGGTAATGTGAAAATAAATTCAAAGAATAAAATTAAAGATATTCTGTTGTGATGCTGAAAATAACAAACACAATAATAACACTTCCTTCAACAAGACAGTCTCTGAAAGGCATAGGCCTGTATAATCCTGAAGTCTCCCAAAGACGGGGCTATTCCCTTTCAATCCCCAAGATAATTTTCAGACCAAAAAAAATTTATCTTGATTAATTAAAGCACAGCATTAAGGAAATAGTACAACGCTGAGTAAAATTCTGATTTTTTACTCTTTACAAATGTCACTAATTTGTAAGACAGAGTGGGGAGTCCAGAGAGAGTAAGAAAGTGCGTGGAGCCTGCGGGTGGAGAAGCAGAGGGGGAGAGTTGCAGAGGCTCCAGGGATGGACAGGCAGCTCCTCAGGGGACTCAGCAGCATCTGTCCATGTGTACAAGGAACCAAGGACAGAGGGAAAATGGCCCAAAAAGAGAAATAAAAATAACATCTAGCCTTTGTAAAGACCCAGAAAATGTGTTTGTTTGCACCAGACAGCATGGAAACCTAATAATTAAGGGTGTTGGGCAGAGCACTCTGAAATGTCCCACTCCAGCAATGGCAGGTAACGAGCCCAAGACAGAGCATCACGTACATTTTAAAAGTCAGACCCGAGGAGAGGTAACTTCATCCATAAACAAGGCTCCATCGTTTTTACAGGCCCACACAATTATTCAGCAAGGCAAAGTTCATGAAGATTGGCATCTAAAGAAATACTTATCAGTCATGCAAACAGCAGGAAAATAAAACACATAATGAAGAGAAAATGTAATCAATACAATCTAACTAAACTGACCCAGAGCTGGCACATAGATTAGAATTAGAATTTAAAAGCAACAAAATACTGTTATGACTTTATTTCATATGATCTAAATATTAAATAGCAAAACAGAAGACATGAAAGAGACACATTTGAAATTGAAACCCTGGGATAGAAATGGCAATGTCTCAAATGAGAAGGGCTCTGGATGTGATCAGCTCTGGATGTCGGGCACTGAAAAGTAGAACACTAGTGAACTTGAACTTGTAATAACAGAAACTATTACACAGGGCAGTGATGAAGAATGAAACATGTGAACAAAAAAAGTCCAGCGCCAGCCCATGCACTGGTACTGACAGGTTCAAATCTGGTCCAGGCCTGCAAAACAAAACAAAACAAAACAAAACAAAACAAAACAAAACAAAATAAAATAAAATCTATAAAAAACTTGGTTTCCTATCATATAATCCCATCTTCCATATGACGCCAATTCTAAATATCAGAGACTTTTCTAAGGGCTGGTTTTGTTAACTTTCCATAGTTAACACTCGTAACTTGCTGAACTGTTTTCACCAACTCTCATTGTTACCTAATTTTTAAATATTATGATTTTTGTTAAGGAGCAAAGCCCACATAATTTCATTTAGTCTATAAAAATGTATTGCTCATCTAAAAAAATAAAAAAATTAAATCTAGCTGGGGAATTAAAAATAGATCAATATGGGAATAGAAGAGGGAGAAGTGGAAGAAAAAACCCTGAAGAATAACCATATATTAGTATTTTCAAAGTCAGATAAAAACTATTAACCCACACAAGTGTAATTTGATAAAACTAGGAGCCCCTGGAAATTTAATTTAATAAAATCTATGAATCCACAAATGGTAACAAAGTCTGGAAGATGAGAAACATGAAGAAAACCGAAACACATCATCTCTAATTTCTCAAAACAAGTATTACTAGTCATCCGTGCTGCGTACCAAATGGTCATGATACTCAGTCATGCAAATCATTTATTATCACTTCAAAATTCCTAACAGTTGGGATTCCAGGCAAGGCTTAGCTGGCTGCCTCTGGCTCAGTCTCTAACAAGGCTAGTTTGACAGTGCTGGTCAGGACTGCAATGACGTCCAGGATGGATAGTGGAGGGTCTGCTGTCCTGCAGTTGCCGTTAGCAGGCTTCAGGCCCTCAGTAGCAGGTGGCTGAAAACACTGGATGTACCACTTGGGCTTCTCCACAGGACAGCTCCTAATGTATAGCATCAGGAAAAAGGCCACAGTCTTACTGTGATTTAATCTCAGAAATGGTATGCTATCACTGCTGCTATATTCTATTCATCGAAAGTGAGTGAATAAATCCAGCCTAGTCTAAGAGGGAGAGTGCAGATGTAAATATGTGGGTCATCATGAAAATTTTGAGATACACAAAAATCAAGAAACATGAAATCCATGCAGATGGAAACAAGCGAATTCCTCCTAGCAACACCAAAAAGCCAAGCAAATTGAAACTTGGGTGAATCAGAAAGGATACTATCACCTGTGTTTCTTGGACGTTAAATAACGGACCATAACACAGTCTGTCTCAAAATGTTCATAGTGACCCTCCTACCAGGATGTGGGATCACCGAGGTCCACCTTAGAATCTGCCTGCCAAAGTTGATAAAAGAAAGTCTTAGCAGCAGTAAGAGAGAGGAAATGCTGAGAGCTTGCTGGGCACAGACCAGAGATGAGCTGGCAGATGCTTCCCTCTCTGGAAACCAAGGGAGTGAAGGCAGCGGGCAGCATTGCTGAGGTGCTGCGTGGCCACTGAGTATTCTATACCCAGCCAAAATAGCTCTCAAAAACAAAGTGAAATAAAGACATTTGTAAACATTCAAAAGCTAACTGAATTTCTCACCAGAGTCACATACTGCAAAAAATATTGAAGGAAGTACTTCAGGCAAAAGGAAAATGCTCTAGTTAGAAAGCTGAACTAGACAAAGGCATGAAAATTCTTAGAAATGTTAATTACATGGCTAAATGTATGATACTTTAATTGTTGCTTAAATCTCTTGAACGAGATAACAGTGTAGCATGTAGTTTATAACAGGTGAAAGTAAAAGGCGTGGTCACACTGTCACAAGCCACGAGAGGGGAGAATGTGGGTACATTCTGAGCAATGCAGTGTTTTAGGTAATGTTGTCATTGTGCAAACTTCACAGAGTGCCCTTTCACAGGTCCAGATGGCACAGTCCACTGCAGACCTAGGCCACCTGGTCTAACTTACTGCTCCTGAGCTACAAAGCTGCAGCATGTTAGCAAACAGAACAGGGTAGGTGACTGCTCCTGCAGTAACTCTCTTCATATCCAAACATATCTGAACGTGACACAGTAAAAATATACATTGTATCTATTATATTATTATAATCCTATGGGACCACCATTTATATGTAGTTCATCACTGGCCTGACGATTAAACCTGATGGCAATTCTGGAGAGAGTTGCAGAATTGCTCGGCAGGGTGGACTAGTGGTGTTGGTGCAGAGCCTCCCGGGGGGAGGACTTGGAAGGCGACTGTCGGGATCTTCAGCTATGAGGTCTGTGGCACTTTTTAGGATGAGTTTGAGAACTTAAGTGTCAAACGACATATGACTGTCCTACTGTAAGTTTGTTAAACTTTCATAAAAATGGCATAATCTTCCTTGAAAACAATCCATAAGTTAAAATGTAATATGTGAATCCTAAAGTGATCGCTAAAATAAGCAAACAAAGAATTGCAGATAATAAAACAACAAAGAAGAAAAGATGAATCATAAAAAACTAACACAGAGGATGGTGCCTGCGGCTCAGTGAGTAGGGAACCCCCCCATATACCAAGGGTGGCAGTTTCGAACCCAGCCCCGGCCAAACTGCCACAAAAAAATAGCCGAGCGTTGTGGCAGGAGCCTGTAGTCCCAGCTACTTGGGAGGCTGAACAAGAGAATCTCCTAAGCCCAAGAGCTGAAGGTTGCTGCGAGCTGTGATGCCACAGCACTTTACCGAGGGTGACCAAATGAGACTCTGTCTCAAAAAAAAAAAAAAAAAAAAAAAAAACAACAACTAATACACAAAAGGGCAGAAAAAGAAGAAAAAATAGAATGAAGTCCCGATGGGAAAAATATTTTAAAAAAAAATGACTGATCTAAGCTTACGCAAATAAATAATCACATTATAT
>CAUYON010038270.1:0-18850 GCA_963573935.1 Arctocebus calabarensis
AAACAACAATGTCGGCTGCAACCAAAAAAAAAAATGGCCTGCTGTTGTGGCGGGTGCCTGTAGTCCCAGCTACTTGGGAGGCGGAGGCAGGAGACTAGCCTGAGCCCAGGAATTGGAGGTTGCTGTGAGCTGTGATGCCACAGCACTCTATCCAGGATGACAGGTTGAGGCTCTGTCTCAAAAAAAAAAAACATTGTTATTGTTATTAAATTTTAAGCCTTTTAAATTCTGTGAAGGCAAAAAGTGGAAACCTAATCAACACATGTATATGTAAAAATAAAAAAAAATAATAAAAATTTTTATTATTGGAGGTATCACCTTGCCAGACTTTTGCCTATACTAGGAGGCCTTAGTGATCCAAACAGCAAGGTATTGGCACAAAAATAGAAACATTGACATTTGGAACCAAATAGAAAACCATGAGATAAAACAAACATCTTACAGCCACCAAGTCTTTGAAAAACCAAACAAGAACATACAGTGGGGGAAAAGAGTCCCTATTCAATAAATGGTGCTAAGAAAACTGGATAATCACATGTGAAAGACTAAAACTGGATCTGCACCTTTCACCACTTACAAAAACTGATTCAGGACGGATAAAAGATTTAAATCTAAGGCATTAAACAATCAAAATCCTCAAAGAAAGTGTGGGGAAAACACTTGAAGCTATCAACCTGGGGAAAAAATTTATGAAGAAGTCTTCCATGGCAATTTCAACAACAACAAAAATAAACAAATGGGACTTTATTAAACTGAAAAGCTTCTGTACAGCTAAGGAAACAACAATCAAAGCAAACAGTCAACCTTCAGAATGGGAAAAGACATTTATATATTATGAATTGGATAAAAACTTGATAACTAGGATCTATGGAGAAATTAATCAACAAAATGACCAAATAATCCCATATATCACTGTGCAAGAGAGATGAATAGCACCTTCACTAAAGAAGATAGAGGAATGGCTAACAAACATATGAAAAAATGCTCATTGTCCCTAATCATCAGAGAAATGCAAATCAAAACTACCCTGAGATATCACCTAATCCCAGTGAGAATGACCCACATCACAAAATCTCAAAGCTGCAGATGGTGGCATAGATGTGGAGAGAAGGGAACACTTTTACACTTCTGGTAAGACTGCAAACTAATTCAAACTTTTTGGAAGGAAGTATGAAGAATCCTCAAAGAACTCAAATTAGACCTCCCATTTGATCCTGCAATCTTGTTACTGGGCATCTACCTAGAAGAAAAAAAAAATCCTTTTAACATAAGGACATTTGCACTAGACTGTTCATCACAGTTTAATTTACAATCGCCAAAATGTGGAAACAGCCTAAATGCCCACCAATCCAGGAATGGATTAACAAGGTGTGATATATGCATACCACAGAATACATATACACTACACTAAGAAAGATATAGACTTTATATCTTGTGTATGAACCTGGATGGAAGTGGAACACATCCTTCTCAGTAAAGTATCCATAGAATGGAGAAACAAGAATCCAACGTACTCTATTCTAATATGAAGGCAGCATATGAGCTAATACAAGGGAGGTAGGATAGTGAGCAAGTATGAGGAGAGGGAGGGAAGGGAATGGGGTTCACAGGGTATGGCACACCTCTTGGGGGCAGGACACAATTATAGGAGGGGCTTTATCTAACAAATGCAATCAGTATAACCGAATGCTTTGTACCCTCAATGAATCCCTCCCAAATAAAAAATTAATTAATTAATAAAAAATTGCATCTGGTAATGAAAAGGTTCTATTGGTGACTGTCAAAAGAAGACTTCCAGTAAAGTGATGGGGACATGACCTTGAGTGCAACAGTTAATGGGTAGTGGGTGTTGAGGAAGTGGAGGCAGAGAAAGAGCAGGTGAAAGGAAGCAGAGCGATCTCAGGGCCGTAGGAGTGGGTGTTCTTGATTTAGGGAAGATGTAACATGCTTGTTAGCACAGGGAATCATCTTTCCTGAAGTCCTGCTATAAATCTAACTTGCTGTTGGTGTGGGTGTTTGGGTATGGACATTCCATTTCCATCCATTCAAGCCTACGTTTATTTACTGCTTGCCTTGTTCCAGAAGGGAAGTCACTAGGCTCGGTTTCCAGCCTGCCGTGGAGCCGACAGGCTCAGCATCTCTTTTGTACACATGTGTCGTCCACATTGTGGACAACAGTGAAGGTCTCTGTTCACCCATCACCAGCGTCTAAGTACGACAAAGGCTATCAAAGCACAGAAGCAAGGGAGACTGTAGACAGGAACACTCGCACTGGCCCACCAGCTCTATGCGAGCTCCACCATTTGGTCCCTGAGGGTGGATGCCCTGTTCTGGATGCCTGGGGTGTCTCCCTTCTGCTTCGTTGGCCCCTGGTGAAAGTCTCCAACATGCCAAGGGACCCTCCTGCAGCTGCGTCTCACATTGTTTCTGGGCTTTAGAACTGGGCAGCTTGCCTTCCTGTGGGACCCTGTTTTACTCAGTGCTGTCCCAACAATGTCCACGAGCCAGCCAGGCAGAGGGTGGTGTGCAAAGGCCACTGTACCATTTCAGTGCAACCCCAGGATTCCTGGGGAAACTCTGCCCCATGCTTTGTACCCTGGATACTTCCCCATCCCCACTCAAAGTGCCCTTTCTTCCGGGGCCTGCTGAGACAGCTCTAGCTCAGCCTCTCCAAACTTTTCCCTGAAAAATGTAAGTAGTTACTAAGAGCTTCTTTGCTTTTGTCTAGTCAAACTCCCCTCCCTGCGTGTTCCCAGAGTTTAGGTGAAGACACATAAGCCCCCAGAGGTCAGATGACAGGTCCAAAGTCACATGGCTGGGCCCATGCCTCTGAATTCTATGATCTTATAGGGTCTGTGTCTTACAGGAGGCGGTAGTTCCTTCTGGGTCACCAAAGTACTATAAATATCCAGTATTGCCTTATGAGGGCATTTAGGGGGATTCTGTGCATTTAAGGAGACTGAAAAATTGATTTTCAGGTCCGAGGACAACACAGAGCTGCTCCCCGGGCCCTGGCTCTTCTGTTTACAGAGACTCTGCAAAGGACTGCGTGCCCCAACACCCTGCCTGAATGCCTCCAAACAGATTCCTCTACGTCTCAGAGCGATCCTTGCATGCTTTGCGTATTTCAGCGTTCTAGGTCAGCTAACCACTGCTCATACCTTTTTGTTAGTGGGTTAGGATTGTTGCTTTTCATCTCAGACACAGGGAAAGACCACAGTTCTCATCAGGAGATTGTCTGCCCAACTGGAGAGAAAATGAGAATCCAACTGTGGGCCCTGGGTCATGAGATTGACACAGTAGGCCTGGCTTTTCCCCATCTCATGGGAGTCTTTCGAGCCAGTCTCAAAATGGCATTTTGGGTAAAAAGTTGTCTGGAGGATGACAGCCACTTTTACTTAAAGTACACCCCTCAGGTCCCACAGTTGGTCGGGCCAGCCACCCTGCCTCTCTGATAGACTTGTTTCTCTTCTGTGCTGGAAAATATATAAATACTATCTATCAATTTCTTTTTTTTAAATAGCCTGGAAATAATATTATCGAATTTGTTACTGACCAAATTGTGCCCTTCCCTTCCCCCACCAAATGTTTACATATTGAAGCCTAAACAGTCATGTGACTGTATTTGGAGGTAAAACCTGCAAGGAGGTGAAAAGGAGGTTAAGGGAGGTCATGAGGCACCTTCCCATCTTGGACTTTCAGCCTCCAGAACCGTGAGAAAATAAATATCTGTTGTTTAAGCTCCCCAGTCTATGATGCTTTTTCATACAGCTCAAGATCACAGATACAGAATCCTAGAATTAAAGAGGCCCTCCAAGTATTTATTTAAATTCCCTCATTTTGAAAATGAGGACCTGAGGTGTGACCCGGGTGTGACAGAGCCGAAACCGGAACCAAAGCATCCCCTGACTTACAAGTGAGGCCGTTCCTCACCAAGCTACACTGTGTCTTTTAAACTTTAAGACCTCTGCCCCCAACTTGATAGAATGTGCTGCTCCTTAGCTTGCACGAGTCTCTGCGATCTTCCTGAACACATTACAGAATAAGACAACATGGATTTGAAGCATTTAAAAAAGTGATTTGACCCAAAAGTGAGCAGACCCAAATATTTAATATCCCTAGGCAGGTAAACGTGTGAAGCCATAGGGAGTGGTGGAGACTGTGGCAAACTAAAGTAAACTTGCTCTGTGGGGCACTTAAATTATAATTTTTCAGTTATTGTTATAGCCAAAACAAAATATATCTGGCTCATAGGCCATATGTTTGCCCTTTCTATCAGAGTAGGTAAGGCTAGGCCACAAAAATAAATCCTGAAATCTCACTGGCTTTCATATTGAAAGAGTACTACTCAGTTATGTCACTTACTGATGTGGTGGGAGATTGAGGCAGGCTCTGTTACACACCGTGGTCAAAAGATCTGGCTTATTCCATCTTGAGGGACTACTGGCCCATCACATGACCTTCAAAGTTATAGCAGAAGGAAACAAGAAAGAAAGGGTGTGCCTGGGACATGGTTCAGTCACAAGACTCTGAAGTGGCGTCCATCACTTCAGCTTTCACGCCACTGTGCAAAGCCAGTCCCACAGCCTCACCTAGATGTGGGGGAGCTGGAAGTACGATCTGAGCCAAGGAGGAGAGCACGGAACAGATTGTGAACACAGAGTGTTGTCTCTGCCTCATCTGCCCAGAGGTGCTGTGTCAAGCCTCACTGCAGCTGAGTCTCATGGCTCACTCTGGGATTCATTATCTCACCTTACTGATGCTAGAAACCGAGCACTCGCAAAGTTGAGCCACCTCCTGTGGCCACACTGCCTCGGCAAGGAAGAGTCAGGCTGTGGGCCCACCAGGCCAGCTAAAGATGAGTGAAGAGAAGGGTTGGGGGAGATGAAGGTTTAGGTCTAGACCTAAATTGCTTAAGAACTCCTACTACAGGTTGGGTGCAGTGGCTCACGCCTGTACTCCCAGCACCTGGGAGGCTGAGGCGGGTGGATTGCCTGAGCTCACAGGTTCAAAACCAGCCTGAGCCAGAGTGAGACCTTGTATCTAAAAAAAAAAAGAGCTGGGCATTGGGATGGGTGCCTGTAGTACCATCTACTTGGGAGGCTGAGGCAAGAGAATTGCTTAAGCCCAAGAGTTTGAGGTTGCTGTGAGCTGTGACACCACGGTACTCTACTGAGGGCAACAAAGTGAGACTGTGTCTCAAAAAAAAAAAAAAAAAGAGAGAAAACAAAAAAACTCCCACTACCTGCCCACTGTTCTGAATGTCAAAAAACAAAGAAAAATAACAAAAGAAATGCTACTGCAAAGCACGAGTGGGCTCTGCACCCTGAGATTTTTTAGTACATGTTTGTGTGTTTCTTTTACTTCTTTTCTGATTTGAAAAGCAGCTGATGCTTATGTGAAAACAGAAAAAATAACGTAATAGAAATCCCAATGGAAAAGCAGAAGGCTGTTTTGCTTTGCTTTTAGTAACCTTAGCTGTGAAGGAGCTTTTTAGCTTGATCAAATCCCAGTTATTTATTTTTGGTGGTTTCGCAATTGCCAGGGTGGTGTTCCTCATAAAGTTTTTTCCCAGGCCAATATCCTCAAGTGTTTTGCTCATGCTCTCTTCTAGAATTTTTATTGTTTTGTGTCTTAAATGCAAATCCTTTATCCAATGAGAATCAATTTTTATCAACAGTGAGACGTGCGGGTTCAGTTTCAGTCTTCTACATGTGGATTACTAGCCAGTTCTCCCAGCACCATTTGTTAAATAAGGATTCTTTCCCCCAGTGCATGTTTTTGTGAGGCTTATCAAAGAGCAAATGACAATATGTGACTGGGTTCATCTCTAGATTCTCTACATCTCTATTTTTATGTTGTTTTGATCACTCTAAATTTATAATATAACCTGAAATTGGGCAACGTCATACCTCCAGATTTGTTTTTGTTTCTGAGAACTGTATTTGCTATTGGGGTTTTTTTCTGGTTCCATATGAATTGAAGTACTATTTTTTCAAGTTTTTTAAAGTATGACATTGGTGCAGCCTTCGGAATAGAAGAAGATTTTTGCATGTTGTGAATCTGACAAAGGCCTGATAACTAGAATCTAGAGAGAATCCAGGAAAAGTGCAAACAAACCCCTCTATAAATGGGCAAGAGATTTGAACAGAAACTTCTCTGAGGGTGACAGATAAGTGGCCAATAAACACATGAAAAAATGCTCATCATCTTTAATCATCAGAGAAATCAAATCAAAACCACTATGAGATATCACCTAACCCCAATAAGATTAGCCCACATCCCAAAATTCCAAATCAGCAGATGTTGCCACGGACATGGAGGGAAGGGAACACTTCTACATTGCTGATGGGATTGCCAATTAATACAGCCTTTTTGGAAAGAAGTATGTAGAATTCTCAAGGAACTAAAAGTAGACCTTCCATTTGATCCTGCGAATCCATTACTAGGTATCTACCCAGAACAACAAAAATCATTTTACTACAAAGAAATTTGTACCACAATGTTTATTGGTTCAGTCCATAATTGGTGGGTTGTGGAAACAACCTAAGTGCCCATCAACCCATGAGTGGATCAAGAAACTGGCATATGCACGCCATGGAATACTACTCAGCCATTAAAGAAGATGGAGACTTTACATCTTGTACATGTACCTGGATGGAGGTGGGACACATTCTTCTTAGTAAAGTACTCCAAGAATGGAAGAAGAAATATCCAATGTACTCCATACTAATATGAAACCAAAACATAAACAGTTACATGCTTATATGAATCATAAAACACAAATATAGTCTAATATGGGGGCGGGGGGGACGGGAAAGGGGGGAGGATGATTGGCAGAAGGAGGGAGGGCACAGGCGGGATCTCACCTACTGTGCAGTGTGAGGGGCATAACACAGCACCTGGGTGAGGGGCTCTTCTACAAATGGAACTTTACCCTGGAGTGAGAGCAATGTGACCTAAAAATGTGTACCCTCATATTAATTTGAAATTAAAATAAAAGAGAAAGCAGAATGCATAGTTGTCATCTCTACTGTACAAATACGGATATTCATTAAGTATTTATCATGCCTCTTCATTGCTGAGGAAACAGACCCAAATCTCATCCTTCATAGAGACTGCTGTGGGGTGGGGGGTAGGGAAAGTTAAAACGGTCAATAGCCACAAAGGTGAGTGAACTGGGGAAGCCGTTTGGTGATGATCTGTGCTGAGGGGATGGGTGGCAGGTGGGTTCACTGCCAGCCACCTGTAGGGGCAGGCATGGCCCTCCAGCCTCACGGATTTCTGGGAGCAGCCGACCAGGCAGGGGAAGGAGGGGACGAGCAAGTGCAAAGGTCCTAGGAGTGGGGCCCGCTGGGGGGGAAGGAGCCCCCCGAGTGGCTTGCAAAGGCAAAGCAGCTGTTCCCAGACGTGGTGAGAAGGCACAGTGCCCCGGGCACACCAACTCCTCGTGTGTGCCGTCTGTCCCCACAGGGTGACCCACTCTGGAATCCTCCAGGATTCAGAACACGAGCCAATGCAGACGTGAGGGGAAAAGAGCGTGCGTGCTGCAGACAAGTGACAACAAGGAGCAAGGGACCTTCGGCGCACAGGCTCACCTTCCCCAGCTCCAGCTAAAGGGACAGCAGGAAGAGTCATTGCCCAGGGCTGCTGGCAACGTGCCTGAGTGTGAGGCCGTCTTCCTTCTGTTTGCAAAACAGCAGAATCACATGGGTCCTCCTTGCCCTCTCTCCGGAGATTCAAACGAGAGATGCGGCATTGCTCTGCAGTGTCATGGAAAACATCCCAGGGTGGATCAGGAAGGTGGGGTGGCAGGCCTCTGGGGTCCATATCGGCATGTGTCCCCCGGCCAGCTCTCCCGTCTGCAGGGGGGGGATTTCTGTGCTAGCAGCCAGTCTGTTTCCACTTAGGGTGAGATCATTATCTGACAGCAACCACAAGAGACAGCCTCTTCCAAGATGCTGAAGGGAACGCATTGGAATGAAAGCGCTGCTTGGTCCTTCCTGCAAAATACAATGCCAGTGAGAGCACAGTGAGCTACAAAAGTGTAGTTGGGACTGGAAGTGAGCACAGAAAGGAAACATGTTTTGACTTAAAAAAAAATTATATATATATATATATACATACATACAGACCGCAGAGCCTCCCCCTGCAGATGGGAGAGCTGGCCCCTGGACACATGCAGAAATATATTTAAAAAAAAAAAATATATATATATATATATATATATTTTTTTTTTTTTTTCTTTTGTAGAGGCGGAGTCTCACTTTATCACCCTCGGTAGAGTGCTGTGGCGTCACAGCTATCAGAAACCTCCACCTCCTGGGCTTAGGCAATTCTCTTGCCTCAGCCTTCCGAATAGCTGGGACTACAGGCACTTGCCACAACACCTGGCTATTTTTCTGTTTTTTGCAGTTCGGCCGAGGCCGGGATTTGAACCCGCCACCTTCGGTGTATGGGGCTGGTGTCCTACTCAATGAGCCACAAGCGCCACCCTAAAAATCATTTTTTGAGGGCGAAAATAAGAGTTTACTTTTTTCCTCCCTAGCACAAACGTGTGGTAACTTGACAGAGTCCCAGGTATGGAGGCAACATGTACCATTTATTGAAATGCAACAAACAATTACTACAAGTAAATTCCAAAACTTTGTGCATGACGACATTCTCCTCGCATCTCCCTCCAGGAGAAACAAGAAACCAAAACCAGTCAGTGGTGGAAGTTACTCTTTGGAGGATTTGAGGCAGACTTCAAAAGAATCATGGCACCAGACTGTCACCACACCAGGTCACCAGCTCTTTCTTTTTTTTTTAAACAAAGTCTCAAGCTGTCACCCCAGGTAGAATACTGTTGCATCATAGCTCACAACAACCTTCAACTCTTGTGCCCAAGAGATCTGCTTGCCTCAGTTTTTCTATTTTTAGTAGAGATGGGGTCTCACTCTTGCTCAAGCTGGTCTTGAACCTGTGAGCTCAAGCGATCACCTGCCTCGGCCTCCCAGAGTTCTAGGATTGCAAGCATGAGCCACAGTGCCTGACCGTCACCAGCTCTTTTTGACCCCAGCAGTCAACGAGTCATACAGAACAGGCAGCAGAACCCAATAAAAGGAGAAGGCTGAGGAATGTTTGCTTAGAAACTCTGTATGCTTTGCTATGTGCTGGCATTAAGCACTCACTTATGGGTCGACAGTTCATAGCATTTATGAAGTGAGTCGGTCTCCTCATAGGGCTAGTGTAAGCTCATCACCAGTGGGCATCTCCAACCTTCTCCACTGCCGCCATCCCCCTAGACAACTGTGTAACCAGCCCACAGGCTGGGTCTGGACAACTGTGCATGACCTTTGCAAGTGGCATTTACAGGCCTCATTAGAGTTACTCCATTGAATCTGGAACTCTTCCTTGGTCCATGCATTCATGTCACTTTAATGTAACTTTGTATACAAACACAAAAACCCATATTGGCAGACCAGATATACCCATCTGCATCTCACCCCTTCCTCCTCCGTCATTGCAGGTGATATCCAGGGAGAAGAATGTGTCCAACTGTGTGTGAACATGACTGTGGCAGTCCCCTCAGCTGCCTCCCACTTCAGTTGAGATCAAGGGTAGGTGGGCGGTGTGGGTGGTGCTGAGTGTGCAAAGGACTTTCATTGACACAAGCCCCTTCCTCAGAGCATGAGCAGCTGATCCTGGAAACACACTTGACCCATTTGGCCCTTCAGTCTGAGCTAATGCATACCTCCTGTATCCAACTGTGGGTCTTATCTGAGGTTAGAAAGGATATTCTGGATAGCAGGGTGCTCAGACGTGCATTGGTGTCACTCGGCACCGTGGTCTTCTAAGGTGAGCTGCTCCCCCGGCCCTCTTTACACCTGGGAGGCCTCTGAGAGCTTGCTGAGTGTCTGCAGAGCCACTGCTGCTGACGCGTCTGCTGAGATCTTAGTAGTTCAACCTGAGTTGCACTTTCCTCCATCCACATGTGTGCACACACCCAGAGCACAGCACACGCACGCATGCGTGCACACCTCCAGTTACCTGGCTAGTCCTAATGCAGGGCAGTGGGGCATGAAGGACTGGGGACACACACCCCAGCGGAGAGCTCCCTTGGTGCCCTAGGAGTGCAGCCAGAGGCATCCAGAGAGGAGCTTCAGGCATCACCAAGTAGGCTATTTGCAGGAAGGTCTTGGCTGGACTAGGGGAGTCAGCCAGTTCCCCAGTTTCTCACTCTGATTCTGCAGGGTTGGGGAAGGGATCTCTTCCTCACTGCGTACAGGTTACAATTCATTCCAGAGAGTGAGACTAGCAGGGAAAGCTGTGTCACTAGCTGGGTGGGAGTTCCCCAACCTCAGGAGATAGTCCCCAGCAGGGCACTAACCATGAAGGAAGCCGCCAATGCCTCTGCAGCTTCTGGGAAGAAGATGCTATAAGGAGCCAGAGAAGACGGGAGAAGCCTGTGCTGAGTTCTGTGTGAGACTGTCCATGGCCCCTCGGGAGCTGATGCTACAGCCTCTGAGTTCTGTGTGACACTGCTCGTGGCCCCTCGGGAGCTGATGCTACAGCCTCTGAACGTTTCTGCCTGTGTTTGTCACCTGGTCTCCCTCCCTGTCCTTTGTCACACTTGTCTCCACCTTCCATCTGTCACCAGCTGTCTCCCTATCTGTTCTATCTATGTATCTATGCATCAATCTTTCTTTCATCTGACTACCTGCTTCCTCTATCATCTGTCTTCATCACGTGTTTATCCATCATTGATCTATCTATCCATCCACCTACTCACCTGCCTCGCAGTCATCTACCTTTGGTCTTGATTGGATGAAGTAGGCAGAGGATTTTGCTTGAAGTCTGCAGAAGCTAAAGGCCAACAAAACTTGACTCTCATTGATGACAACCAGCCAGTGAGGGATTTGGGAATGCTTTGGCAATGCAGCAAACAGGCCTAACGCCTGACTGTCTGAGGCCGCTTGTGCCTTATTGGTAATTCTCCACCAAAGAGGGCTATTAGGAAAAGCAACACCCAAGAGGGTTGTTGCTAAAAAGCAGCAACCACTGAGCCCTGGAGCAGTCATGGCCGTGGGCAGTGGCAGTCCATGGCAAGGTGCCCACAGCTGGGCTTCTCCCTGTCTCTTTTTTCATGCACCATAGACTATTTGCTACAAGGGAGCCACACTTGCCACGACTCCACTCTTTATATTTGGCTATTTATTCCCAAATTCACGAGTCAACGAGAGCGCCCTGCCAGGGGTGACCACTGCACTGCACTGTCTCATCCAGAGAGCGCCCAGACTCTGTACTAATGTATCTCCTCTGCAGGAGCGCAGGAAGGGACCGCTGAGCACAGGCCAAATACGCACATATTTTGGGGGGGCAGTCCCAAAGCTGGAATAAGTGAACTAGTTCAGCTAAAACAAAAGCCACCCCAAACAACAAATCACCAGAAGCCCAGGAAATTTTCTTAAAAGGGAAGATACAGAGAAAAGAGCGAGGATGGTGCAGCGGGCACTTGGGAGTCTTGTGTCAGATTCCTCCCGCGAGCCTTACGGAGCCAAGGTCACCTTCCACGGTGTCTCCTGGGGCTATGGGCACCAAGCCTTCTCCACCTCTCCCTGATGGCGGTGGGTGCGATGGGCAGATCCCTCAACCTCTATCCCGACACTCTCGGTCGCTCCACCCAGAGCTGGGGAGCTAAACCCTGCCTTCCCCAGGCCAGAGGCTCCAGCTGTGATCAGCTTCTGCCAAGCAGGTTTCCTCCTGGAAGAGCTGACTTCAGAATGGGTGAAGGGTGACAATTGGCAGGACACGAAGCATCCAGCCTTGCAGGTGCGGGACTGCAGCAGGGGGATCACAGCTCTGCAGTGAGCTCTGCAGGATGAAGTGCTGGTTTTGAAGAGGTAGCTTTCTATTCGTAGCTCCAGAGACCACAGCACCACTCCCCATCAGAGCAGCAGGTCCTGCAGGGATTTTAGTGACCAGTTCTGCAATGTAGCTTTGGTTGTCATTCCTAGAAGCTTAGCCTGGAGTCTGTTCCCTCTGCTTTCCCAACAATTCTGTAAACAACTTTTTCTTTCTTTCTTTCTTTCTTTCTTTCATTCTTTTTTTTTTTTTTTTGCAGTTTTTGGCCAGGTCCGGATTTGAACCCGCCACCTCCAGTATATGGGGCCGGTGCCCTACTCCTTAAGTCACAGGCGCCACCCAATTCTGGAAACAATTTAAAAACCCTAAACAAGGGTTTCTCTGCATAAAATCACAAGAGTGCAGGGCCACCTCTGCAACTCAAGCCTGACCAATCAAGAGTAACAGACTAGGTTGGCCAGGTTCACTCCACCATGACTAGGTTGGGGCAGAGCTCCTAGGCAACCTTGGTAAATTCCTATATTTACCAGAATATGAACGATAAAGGAGAGTTTGCCAACTTTTCAACCTTCCTGGTTTCATAAATTCTCACTAATCTCAAAATCTCCTTTGAGACCAAATGGGAATTCTTCCCCACATTTTAAATTCTACGTTTGCATTAAAGCAAAAGTATGAGCCTGACCGAGCTGGGCACATCTGTCTGGAATGAGCGAAGGTATACCGGAAGACAGACAACCCTTGTCTCTGACATAGGTTTTTGGTGCTCAGCAAATTCCCTAAGAAGAATTTTCCTATAGGTTCCTATATTCCTTATGTGTTGTACTTGAGTCAAGAAGCAATTGTAAGGTTGACATTTTCTTCTTCACAACATGGGCAGCGCTCATCTTTCCAAGACTGTAGTAGGCAGAATAAGATCCCCAAAGACATCCTTAGGTCATCTCAGCTTTGCAGGGTCCCTTTAGGGACTCTTCTCACAAGGCCCAAGAACATAAATTTAAGAAATATTTGTTGGCCAGAAGTCACTCTGCTCATGACCGCCACTTGGTACAATGTTTATCTTTGCATTAAAGCCTGTGTTTGTTACTAAGTAGCTAACAAAGCGTGACAAGGTGTGCACCTCAGGAAGACCTGGCCCGGGGGGATCTGACTTTGACCTGTCTCTTGGCAGCTTCTCACGCTGGAGAAGTCCTCTCCCACCCCACTGGGATGTGTCTTTGCTGGCAAGCATGCTGGTGACAAGGGGTAGGTCCCAGCACTAGGCAAGAGGGGTTATTGTGGACCTGATCTCTGTTCCTTCAACTCAACTTTTCCCTTATCTGACTTCTCGTGTATGCCTCCAGGATACTTTTCTCTGTGGCCACTCCATCTATCGGTGCCTGCATGCTAACCACCTGGTCTTTGCACCTGAGTTTTCTTTATCCCCCAAGTCTCCTTTGTGAATGACTCCTCCCTACCTACTTCCAGACAAAAAAAGGCATCTTCCTCCCTATACTCCATGGAATAGGCTTAGTGTCTGGACTTGGCCCAGGCATTGCAGGGATTAGTACACTAACCCACTTTTACCACCAACTCTCCCTAAACCATAATGAAGATTTGGAAAAGGTAGCAGACTCTTTACTCACCCTACAATCCCAAATTAATTCTTTAGCTACAGTAGTCCTCCAAAATTTCTGAGCCTTAGATTTATTTACGCTAGAAAAATGAGGCACATGCATTGTTTGGGAGAAAAATGTTGTTTCTTTGTTAACCACGCAGAAATAACCACAGGCAAAATAAAAGAACTCAGAGAATGAATCAGAGACAAAAAAAATCTTGAATCATTTAATCCCTGGTCCTTGGAATCGATTCCTGGCCTCCTTGGTTACTTCCTATTTTAGGGCCACTGATTATGATCTTTCCAATGCTCAGTTTTGGACCAGTAGTTCTCTGCCTCCTCTCCTGATTTATTGACCAAGCAGTCACTCAAAAAACAACCGCTCATATCCTCGCCCTATATGGATATCAACCAGTTCAGACTAAAGACCCAAGAGTGTTCCTATAAACACTACTCCCTTCCCCCTCCCTTTGTTTCCCTATACACAGCCCCTGCCGACCCTCAACTACAGGAAGCAAAGAGACACCATGCTCATCACTCTGCCTCCTTGTAATAGACTAAAAAAGACTAGGATCGGCTCAGTGCCTGTGGTTCAACGGTCTAAGGCACCAGCCACGTACACCTGAGCTGGCAGGTTCGAATCCAGCCCAGGCCCGCCAAACAACAATGACAGCTGCAACTAAAAAATGGCCGGGCGTTGTGGCGGGTGCCTGTAGTACCAGGTACTTGGGAGGTGGAGGCAGGAGATTCGCTTGAGCCAGGAATTGGAGGTTGCTGTGAGCTGTGATGTCACAGCACTCTATCAGGGTAACAGGTTGAGGCTCTGTCTCAAAAAAAAGACTAGGATGATAGGACTGAATGTAGGGAACAGCCCAAATAGAACCGTCTGGCCCAGGAAAGAACATCCCACATAGAAAGGAATGAGTGCACCAATCCCTAACCCCTCTGGCCCCCAACTCTCATGTTCCCCCCGGCCTTAACTTACGTGGTGACTTCTTTTTTGAATTCAGCCCATTCACACCCAAGTGAATAAAGGCCACATTGCCCACACAGAACCTGGACTCCACTTTCTTTCATTCCTGTCTCAGAATAGCCTCCCATTTTTGGTCCTTAACCTCTCAGGATCCCTTGACCATTTGACTCTCTTGAAGAGTGAGACTAGACATCGTCATCCCTTTTGTATCCTGGTTATTTCGCATCTGTTGAACTGTGTATTTATGATGGGTGTAATTTTTCTCTATGTAGCCACTATTTTAATTAAAAATTCAAAGTTATAAGACATTGTTCAATGTTGAGTTCTTTTTTTTTTTTTTTTTTCTTTCTAAGAAAGATCATTTCTATTTAATGTTTTGGATATAGAAAAGAACAAAGTCCTCCAGATAGCTTTTGGACTCTTCCTCTCTGGGAGTCAACACTGGGGTAATACGACCCCGATTCTGAAAACTGGCACTGGGGCCTCCTGTTGCTGGGGAGACTCAGCAATTCCAGAACTGTGGGAGGGAAACACATCTATTTACAAACCCACCAAAGACTCACTCTTCGCTTCACCTTCCCAAAGCGAGACCAGCCATATTTATTCAACACAAATATAGATTGTTATTGTGTGCCCTTCCTTCTCTCTAAAGGCAGTGATTATGGTGATCTGTCACCAAAGTCCAGCCCTGTCCCTCAGGAGGGCTTTCTCTCCCTCCCCCTCCCAGCATTTGATCCTGGGCCATCTGCTGTCCTGTGGCTCTGTTAAAAGCATTAAAAATGCGCATGGATTATCCCCCGATTTGCTGCTCAGACCTAATTTCTCTCTGCAGAACAATTTGATTTCTCTCTGGTCTCCCCAGGGCTGTGAGCAGCACGTGTGTCACCCCTGCCAGATGATAGGGCATGTGCATGAAGAACAAAGATGGGGAGGGGTGTCCCAGACTCTGCTCGTGCTCCCAGACCAGGGTGGGAAGCACCGCTCGAATTGGGGTGTTTGGGGGGAAAACTAAATAAAATTCAGCAATTCAATAAGAGATTCTCATCTCAACTGAGGCAATGGTCTCAATTTTCTTTGTTTCATTTCTATTGAGCAAGCCTGTTTTAAAAAATGCTTTATAAACATCAGGAAGATTGGGGAAAGAAAATAAAGGTGTGGGGAAAACCACTGATGTGAGAGCAAATGCTCCCCCCAATTGTTAGTTGAAAAAAACTTCAGAAATCCTCTGTGAAAAGGCAAATCAAGCTTTTGGCTGTTTAGCTTGGCCTGACTTGCAAGGCAAGTTCAGGGTTTGGAGGGATACTCATTAAGGAAAATAATACAAAATTAAAATTATAAAGTGTTTCCGGACCTTAGAAAGTGTTTGAGTAAATGAGGGACCCTGAAGATTTAACTTTGTTAACTTCATGGTAACAACTTGGCTCACAGAATGCTTACTTCATAAAAGCAGAAAATTCTGTCTTGTGTTGTAACCTAGACAATTGTATGTAAAGTAAATGGGTACCCTATAATGAATCTGAGGGTGGAAAATGATATAACATGTGGCAATATACAGGAAGCAGGACAAATGTAAGTAATGTATCCAGCCCACACTCAAATCCACTTTTTTAGAAAATATGAAAACACAAAGATGTATTAGGAGAAAAAGGAGACTTACAGCAGCCAAAATGGATGCCACAGAACCCAGTTACTTGATTTCAGCCCAAAGTCTTGGGGTGAAATGCTGTGTGAAGCAGGTTCTGAGCTGAGAGGTTCTGCCAGTCTGACATTGATATAAGTCCTCTGCCCACAGGTGCTTGTTGATTGCACCCTCTCCTCTCAGCCCCCCATCAGCTGATACCCCTTGAGTACATCTAGCTTCTAAATTCCCTTCAGACCTGCTCCCCACCTTCCTAGGTCCTTTCACATCCTTGGTTCAGGCCCTTCTCACATCTTGAATCAATTATTTAGAGAACTTCCCAACCGGTGTCCACTTTTTATCTTGCTGTGACTTCTCTGTGGCTGCTGCTGGTGGAGAAAATAAAGGGGAAATTTCTAGGGTGGTTAGAAGTAAAATTTAAAGATTTTTAAAAAATTTCTTTTGAGACACTGTTCTTATGAAAGCTCACTGTAACCTTGAACTCCTGGGCTCAAATTACCTTCTGCCTCAGCCTCCTGAGTCCAGCTGGGACGACAGGTGCGCACCACCACACGCAGATAATTTTTTTTTAAGTTGTAACTTAAGGAATGTTACTCTTACTCCTACACAGTTTGAGTTTTGCCCTTTTTTCCCCAAAATCAAAATGTAAGAAAGACATAATTTTCCTAATGTTCCTGATGTTGTTAAAACAAAAATTTATGAAATTTTTATTTGAAAGAAAATAAGGCTAATGGGAAATAGCAAATGTAAAATTGCAAGGGAAACAACTCAAGAGCCTATCAACAAATGAAATGATAAACCGAAGGATATCAATACAATGAAATATTATTTAGGCACCTAGAGCAATCAAATTTGCAGACACAGAAAGTAGAACGGTGGTCCCCAGGTGTGTGTGTAGAGAAGTTAGAAAGTTAGTGTTAATGGGGAAGTTAGTGTTTCTATTTGGGAAGACAAAAAGAGTTCTAGAGATGAGTGATGGCGATGGTAGCAAGATAATGTGAATGTACTTAATGCCACAGAATTGTGCACTTAAAAATGGCTAAATAGTGAATTTTATGTTTTATATATTTCACCACAATTCATTAAATTACAAGAGAAATTTGTAACTATAATTCCTACTGCCTCCAAGCTACAAAATTGCTTTTCCAAAAGCAATTTCTCGCAGTCTCAGACCTTTCCAAATATAGCATCTTCAAACATGAAAAATTTCAGAAACACACATGTTCGTCTGATTTGGGGACATCAAAATACGGTAAACCTTGTCCAAGTTGAAAAATAAAATCAAAAGACCTTTTCTTCCAAATGATTAAGAAGTAACACAGCACCAGAATTAGCACTCTCCTCCAAGGCTTACACCATCCTGAGTAAAGAGCTCCCTTTCTGCATGAATAATACACGAAGGCCAGCAGGGAAGCCACATGGCTTGCAGGACTCAGCTGTGGGTACTGGGATTTGAAAGGCAGGCAGAATAGTCCTTTCTTTGCTGTTAGTGGTGGCAGAGTGACCCAGGTCAAGCCATTTAACCTGCTAGAATAGCCACTTCCTTTTCCCCAACCCCAGCTATAAATCTAGGTTAGTGCTAATTGCACCTGCCCTCTAGCTATCTCTGGAAATTTGTATTTGAGGAGGGTCAGAGACTAATGGGGTGGGGAGGCAGCAAGCTCATTTGCAGCAGGTGGAATAGAACACAAGCATTCTTGAGTACCCAGCAAACTGCTATGCTGTGGTCACGTCTTAGACCACTGAAGCTGGCCTTTAGAAAAACAACCACAAAATACTGGGCAGCCCTGGACAAGAAAGAGAGAGAATTAAAACCTAGGCATCAGGGAACTGGCTGCTCCCTATACTGACATGCGCCCAGAGTGCAGCCTTCAGCAGCTCCAAACAGACATCTCCCAAGGTGCCACACCGCTCAGAGTTATAATTTCTATTTTAAATCATGTATTGGTAAAAGACCATTATGAAGGGGGAGGAGCCAAGATGGCGGTCTGTAGCCAGCTTTCTGCAGACGGTCCCGTCCAGAAGGAGAGTTAAAGGACAGAAATTTAGCGAGAAAGCCAATGGTTTGGAGCTGAGCCAAGAGACAAGGTCGAGGAACGCACATCAACCCTGCTGAAGTGACCTGCGACCCCAAGGATGCAAATAAAAGGTACAGAGCACATCACCAAGTGGACAGGAGTCCCCTCCCCAAAAAGAACAGCTCGCAGTATACTCCATACTTCCATACAAACAAGTGAGCAGAGTTCAGATGTCCTCCCACTCTACCCCACAGGAGAGACCCTCTAAAAACCGGACCTCCTTCCCCTAATAGGGTGCCACGACGCTCTCCTGCCAGGCATAAAGCTGTATAAAACTGTATATA
Organism: Arctocebus calabarensis; assembly: GCA_963573935.1. Classification (NCBI taxonomy): domain Eukaryota; kingdom Metazoa; phylum Chordata; class Mammalia; order Primates; family Lorisidae; genus Arctocebus; species Arctocebus calabarensis. The sequence goes on from CAUYON010038270.1 coordinate 18,416, forward strand.
TTCTCTACCTGCAAGTTGGAACTCCCGGCACGCCCCTCCACTCTCACCCTGAGGTCTGGAGGTCTGTCCCCTGCGGAGTACAGATTCTTGGACGCTTTCTCAAGGGATGTGGACAGGGTGTGGGCTGCTGCTGGTCTGTGCTGTTCTCCCGGCTCAGGAGCGGTGAGAGGAGAGTAAGCCGAGAAGTGGCTGGCGGAAGTGGAGAGGTAGTCCCCTGAGGCACCAAGCCAAGTGCTGAGAAAGCTTTGCTAAATTTCGGCAGCACCTGGCCTTCAGGGGATGACAGCTGAGACAAAGGGCTGAAGCTCACAGACTGAGTCAGGACTATTAGCAGCCCAGTGTCTCTTCCACAGGGCAGAAATTCTGTGAACTTGTTCTGTTCTATCAGCTTTTTCATCTACTTTACATCAATCAGGGACAGGGCTGGAACTGAGT
>CAUYON010038271.1:0-15951 GCA_963573935.1 Arctocebus calabarensis
CAATCTATTAATCCATTTGTGGGTTGATGGGCACTTGGGCTTCTTCCATGACTCAGCAATAATGGATTGAGCTTCAGTAAACATTCTGGTACAGATATCTTTGTTATAATGTGATTTTTGGTCTTCTGGATATATACCTAGTAGAGGAATTGTAGGATTGAATGGTAGATCTATTTTTAGATCCCTAAGTGTTCTCCAAACATCTTTCCAAAAGGAACATGTTAGTTTGCATTCCCACCAGCAGTATAGAAGTGCTCCCTTTTCTCCACATCCATACCAACATCTCTGGTTTTGGGATTTTGTCATGTGGGCCAATCTTACTGGAGTTAGATGGTATCTCAAAGTAGTTTTGATTTGCATTTCTCTGATGATTAAGAATGGTGAACATTTTTTCATATGTCTGTAGGCCGTGCACCTGTCTTCTTCAGAGAAGTTTCTCTTCAAGATCCTTGCCCACCCTGAGATGGAATCACTTGTTCTTTTCTTGCTAATACGTTTGAGTTCTCTGTGGATTCTCGTTATTAAACCGTTGTTGGAAACATAACCTGCAAATATCTTCTCCCATTCTGAGGGCTGTCTGCTTGCTTTACTTACTGTGTTCTTGGCTGTGCAGAAGGTTTTTAGTTTGATGAGGTCCCAGTAGCGTATTTTTGGTGTTGCTTCAGTTGCCGAGGGGGTCCTCCACTTAGAATATTCACCCGGGCCGATTTCTTCAAGTGTTTTCCCTGCACTTTCTTCTAGTATTTTTATAGTTTCGTGTCTTAAGTTTAAATCTTTAATCCAGTGAGAGTCTATCTTAGTTAATGGTGAAAGGTGTGGGTCCAGTTTCAGTCTTCTACAGGTCGCTAGCCAGTTCACCTAGCACCATTTGTTAAATAGGGAATCTTGTCCCCATTGAATGTTTTTAATTGGCTTATCAAAGATCAAATAATAGTAGATAGCTGGGTTCATCTCTTGGTTCTCTACTCTGTTCCATACATCTATCTCTCTGTTTTTGTGCCAGTACTATGCTGTTTTGATCACTATCAATTTATAGTATAGTCTGAGGTCTGGTAGTGTAATTCCTTCTGCTTTGTTTTTATTTCTGAGTAATGTCTTGGCTATTCGAGGTTTTTTCTGATTCCATATAAAACAAAGTATTATTTTTTCAAGATCTTTAAAGTATGACAGTGGAACTTTAATAGGGATTACATTAAAATTGTATATTGCTTTGGGTAGTATGGATGTTTTAACAATGTTGATTCTTCCCAGCCATGAGCATGGTATGTTTTTCCATCTGTTAACATCTTCAGCTATTTCTTTCTTAGAGTTTCATAGTTCTCTTTATAGAGCTCTTTCACATCTTTTGTTAGGTAAACTCCTAAATATTTCTTCTTCTTTGGCACTACTGTGAACAGAATAGAGTCCTTGAGTGTTTTTTCAGTGTGACTATTGTTGGTATATATAAAGCCTACAGATTTATGAGTGTGAAGTTTGTAACCTGAGACACTGCTATTTTCCTTGATCATTTCTAAGAGTTTTGTAGAAGAATCCTGGTGTTTTTGAGATATACAGTCATATCATCTGCAAAGTGAAAGTTTGATCTCTTCTGACTTTATGTGGATACTTTAGATCACCTTTTCTTCCCTAATTGCGATGGCTAAGACTTCCATTACAATGTTAAAAAGCAGTGGAGACAATGAGCAACCTTGCCTGGTTCCTGATCTGAGTGGAAAGGATTTCAATTTAACTTCATTCAATACGATATTGGCTGTAGTTTGCGATAGATGGCCTCTATCAGTTTCAAGCTTTTTTTTTTGGTTTGTTATTGTTTTTGGTTTTTACATGACATTTTTTATTGACACATAATAATTGTACATATGTATGAGTTACATGGAATATTTTGATGCATGTTGTAATGTGTAAAGATCACATCAGGGTATTTAGCTATTAATTACCTCCAAACATTCATCATTTTTTTTATGTTAGAAACACTTGACTTCTTCTGGCTATTTTGAAATATACAATATAGCACTAATATAATCCAGTTCAGGGGTAGATGGGGGAGGACGTTTGGTCGAAGGAGGGAGGGCATGAGGCAGGATCTCACCTAATGTGCACATTGTGAAGGTGTATAACACGCTTCCTGGGTGAGGGGCTCTTCTACAAATGGAACTTAACCCTGGAAGTGAGAACAATGTAACCTAAAATCTGTACCCTCATATGAATCTGAAAAAATACTAATAAAACAAAAACTTTTTTTTTTTTTTTTTGGGTAGAGACAGAGTCTCACTCTATCGCTCTCGGTAGAGTGCTGTGGGCATCACACAGCTCACAGTAACCTCCAGCTCTTAGGCTTCGGCGATTCTCTTGGCTCAGCCTCCCTAGTAGCTGAGACTACAGGCACTCCCCATAATGCCTGGCTATTTTTTTGTTACAATTTGGCTGAGGCCAGGTTTGAACCCTCCACCCTCGGTATATGGGGCCAGCGCCCTACTCACTGAGCCACAGGTGCCACCCTAAAACAAAAATTCTTGAGCATATAGATGCTAATGTGATAAGTACCTCTAAAATAAATATTTTAAATAGGAAAAAACACACAAAGATTATTATTATTATCTATAGTCACCCTACTATACTATCATACCCTTGAATTTATTCCTTCTAACTGTATGTTTGTATCCTTTAACCAACCTTTCTTGATCCCCTCCCCCAACACTTCCCAGCCTTTAGTAACTATCATTCTACTCTACCTCCCTGAGATCAACATTTTTTGGTTTCACTTAATACAATATAGTCTTTTCTATGGCTTAATATTTTGTGTGTACATTCCACATTTTCTTTATTCATTCATCGACTGATAGACACTCAGGTTGATTCTTTTATTATTGCTGTTATGAATAGTGCTACAGTATACATGGGGGTACAGGGATCCCTTAGATATACTGATTTCCTTTTCTTTGGATAAAAACCCAATAGTGGAATTGCTGGATCATATGGTAGTTCTGTTTTTAGTTTTTTGTGCAAATTCCATACCATTTTTTCATAACGGCTGCAGTAATTCCCATCAACAATGTATAAAAGTTTCCTTTGCTCCACATCCTCACTAGCATTTCTTTTGTGTGTGTGTTGTTATTTGGTCTTCTTGATAACAGCCATTCTGCTTGAGATTATATATCATTGTGGTTTTGACTTGCATTTTCCTGTTGATAAATGGACGCATATACCTATTGGTCATTTGTATGTCTTCTTTTGAAAAATGGCTACTCAGATCTTTTGCCCATTTTTTGATAGGATTATATGGTATTTTTTTCTGTAGTTTTTCTTATGTATTCTGGATGTTAATCCCTTGTTAGATAATTAGTTTGCTATATTTTCTCCTATCCTACAGGTTGTCTCTTTACTCCGTTAGGTACATTTGCTATACAGAAACTTTTTAGATTAATATAGTCCCATTTATTTTTGTTCTTTTGCCTGTGTTTTTGATGTCTTAGCCATAAAATTTTTTGGCTATGCTAATGCCCTGAACTGTTTTCCCCTGTGTTTTTTTACTAGAAGTTTTATAGTTTTGTATCTGTGTTTAAGACTTCTTTTTTTTTTTTTAAGACAGCCTCACTCTGTCGCCTTGGATAGAGTGCTTTGGCATCATCATAGCTCACGGCAGCCTCAAACTCTTGGGCTCAAGAGCCTCCTGCCTCGGCCTCCTAAGTAGCTGGGACTATAGGCACCTACCACAATGCCTAGCTCTGTGTTTAAGTCTTTAATCCATTTAGAATTGATTTCTGCAAATGGTAAGAGATAGGGGGTTAGTTTCTTTTCTTTTTTTTTTTTTTTTTTTTGAGACAGAGTCTTACTCTGTTGCCCTCAGTAGAATGCCCTGGTATCATAGCTCACAGCAACCTCCAACTCTTGGGCTTAAGCAAATCTCTTGTCTCAGCCTCTCAAGTAGGTGGGACTGCAGGCACCCACCATAATACCCAGCTATTTTTTTATTGCATTTGTTTAGCTGGCCCAGTCTGGGTTCAAACCCGCCACTCCCAGTGTATGTGGCTGGCGCTATAACCACTGTGCTACAGGTGCCGAGCCAGGGGTTTAGTTTCATTCTTATGCATATGGATATCTAGTTTTCTCAGCACCATTTATCGAAGAGAATGTCCTTTCCCCAGCATATGTTCTTGGCACATTTGACTATAAATACGTGGATTTATTTCTGGGTTCTGTTCCATTGATCTCTGTATCTATTTTTATATCAATATCACACTATTTTGGTTACTCTGGCTTTGTAGTGTGTTTTGAAATCAGGTGGTGTGATGCCTTCAGCTTCATTATTTATGCATAAAATTGCTTTGACTGTTATCTTTTGTAATTCCATATGAATTTTAAGATAGTTTTTTCTCTTTCAGTTAAGAATGTCATTGGGTGGCGCTTGTGACTCAAAGGAGTAGCACACCGGCCCCATATGCCGGAGGTGGCGGATTCAAACCCAGCCCCGGCCAAAAACAGCAAAAAAAAAAAAAAAAAAAGGAATGTCATTGGTATTTTGATACAGATTGTATTGAATCTATAGATTGTTTTAGGTAATATGGTGATTCTGTAATAACAATATTGATTTTTCTAATCCAGGAGGAACATGGAATGTCTTCCCATTTGTTAGTGTTCAAGTTCTTTTATTAGTTTTTTATACTTGTCATTATAGAAGTCTTTCCCCTCTTGTGTTAAATTTATTCCTAGGTATTTTATTTTTTTAGTAGCTGTTGTAATTGATATTGCTTTCTTGATTTCGTTTTTAGCTAGTTCATTATTGTTGTATAGAAATGCTACTGGTTTTTGTATGTTCATTCTATATCCTTTAACTTTACTGAATTCATTTATGGGTTTTAATAATTTGTGGTGGTCTTTAGGTTTTCTTTATATAAGATCATGTTATTTGAAAAGATACACAATTTGACTTCTTTTCCAGTTTGAATGTCTTTATTTCTTTCTCTTGACTGATTTCCCTGGCTAGGATTTTCCATTCTGTATTGAATGGAAATAGTGGTAAAAGTGGGCATTATCATCTTCTTCCAGTTCTTAAAGGACTTTCAGCTTTTCCTATTAAAATGTGGAGTTTTAGGAGCTCAGGAGTTCAAGACCAGCCTAAAGAAAAGTGAGACCCCATCTCTAAAAAACAGCCAGGCACTGTGCTGTGTGTCTGTAGTCCCAGCAACTTGGGAGGCTGAGGCAAGAGGAACACTTGAACCCAAGAATTTGAGGTTGTTGTGAGCTGTCACGCCATCACATTCTGCCTAGGGCAACAAAGTGAGACTCTTGTCTCAAAAAAAAAAAAATGTTAGTTGTGGGATTGTTATATAGTCTTTATTGTGTTGAGGTGTTTTCCTTCTATGTCTAATTTGCTGAAGGTTTCCATTACGAAAGAATGTTAAATTTTACCAAATGCCTTTTCTCCATCTGTTGAAATGATCGTAAGGTTTCTGTCCTTCATGCTGTTGATGTAACGTATCCATATATTGATTTGCATATGATGAACCATCCTTGCATCTCTGGGATAAATCCCACTTCACTAAGTGTATTATCTTTTTGATGTGCTATTGGGTTCAATTGCTAGTATATTGTCGAGAATTTTTGCATCTCTCTTCATCAGGGAGATTGGTCTGTTTTCCTTTTTTATTGTGCTCTTGTCTGGTTTTGGTATCAGGGTAATGATGGCCTTGTAAAATAAGTTAGAGTTCTTTTCTGTTCAATTTCTGGACTAGTTTGAGAAAAATTGGTGTTAGCGCTTCTTTGTAAGTTTGGTAGAATTCAGCAGTGAAGCCTTCTGGTTTGGGGGTTTTCTTTGTTGAAAGACACTGATTCAATGTCATTACTTGTTATTGGTTGGTTGAGATTCTCTAGTTCTTCTTGGTTCAATCTTGGTAGGTTTTATGTGAGAAGGAAATTATCTGTTTCTTCTAGGTTTTCCTATTTGCTGGTGTATAATTGTTCATAGTGGTTTATAATGATCCTTTGTATTTTTGTACTATCAGTTTTAATGTCTTCTTTTTCATTTCAGATTTTATTTATTTGGGTTTTCTGTTTTTCCTAGTTAGTGTAGCTAGGAGTTTATTGATTTTGTTTATGTTTTCAAAACCCCAACTTTTGATTTTGTTGATCTTTTCTTTTTTAACTTTCTATTTCATTTAGCTCTGGTCTGATTTTTATTTCTTTTCCTCTCATTTAGGGTTGGTTTGTTCTTGCATTTCTAGTTCCTTGAGGTACATTATTAAACTGTTCATTTCAAATCTTTCTGGGTTGTTTGATGTAGAAATTTATTGTTATAAATGTCCCTCTTAGCATTGCTTTTGCTATATCCCATAAATTTTTGTGTGTTGTGTTTTTATTTTCATTTGTTTCAAGAAATGTTTTTATTTCCTTTTTAATTTCTTCATTGACCCAATGATTGTTCAGGAACACATCATTTGTTATTACTAACTTGGGGTCATCTTTATATATCAACATACTTTACTATGCTGTTAGATATACCCATGGATGGAGATAGAGAATACCTAGACAAAAAACAAAACAAAAAACAGAATAATGTCTGATTTCAGTAATTGACCTGAAGCTTGATTTCTAAAGTCTATATAGTCAGCTTGCTTTTGTTCATTTCCTTACTATTTCTATTAGAACTATTTTCTTCACACAAAAAAATGACGTAATGTATACATTGTTGATTTGCATATGATTTGCTGATTATTAGTTTGTAACAACTTTCTATTTCTATTGTACTTTTTGCTAAAAGAAATGAAGGAGAAATGCCGCACCCATTTCAAGCAGTTTTTACATTCCTGAAATTTTTCATTCGGGTCATTTTATACCAGCACCTACAAATCCTTTGTGGGTTTTTTTGTTTTTGTTTTTTGCAGTTTTGGCTGGGACCGATCTTGAACCCGCCACCCCCAGTATATGGAGCCAGTGCCCTACTTCTTGAGCCACAGGCACCACCCCTACAAATCCTTTTTCATAGAACTGGATGGGGATGCTATGGATATAATATTGTACCATTTCTCCAAGCCATATTTTGTTTGACTTATAATAGCATTGCAAGTTTAGACAACAATACAGAGTTTTACATAGTAGTCAAGTGATAGCAATAGCTTTATAACATCTCATATTATGAATAATGTTCTGGCCAAGAGTTGAATAAGGGAGATAGTAAAAGCAGACAGAAGGATATTAGTAATATTATTTAACAGACTGCTCTTTCAGGATAAGAGGTTCAGTTTCTAAAGCTATAAATAAAAATGCTATCCTTGGGTATATAAAAAGATGATTGAACCTAAGGGTAAAACATTTTCGGTCCATGCAGTCATTACCTTGGGCCCTGTAAGCCACTGATAAATTTTTGGCCCCTTTGAAAACTCTAAGCTGATGATGTATTCCAGCCATCAAATGTGGGAATAAGCAGCTTGTTTGCCTTAGATTCACCAAGATCTACCTGGATTGCATTTGGCAAGCTTTGCTAAATGAAGTAAACACGTTCACCTGCAAAAATACCTCCATTTACATTTAAACTCTAAATGGGATATATTACTCTTAGAACAAATTCTCAAGAAAAGCTATAGGATATAGCTGAGTTTTTTTGTTATCAATTCCTTTTACTTTCTAGGTCTGTTTCTCTTTGAAATAATCAGAGTTGCTCTTCAGAAAACATAGCTAGCCAATTATATATGCTTGTCAGAGACTTTTCTATTCTACTTACACAAACTATAAACACTATGGGTAGATGAATGCACGGTGTTGCAACTTGGCATTTCACTACAGGGAGTGTGTTGCAGTCTTCACAACTGAATTGTACTTGTTTCTATATCTTAATGGTACCACTACCACACTCAGGCAATAGATTATCTTTTGCTGAGGTCAGTTTATGTTAACCGTAATGTCCTTCTGAAGTGAAACTGGGTTGTTTAAACACCCATGTAGTACCATTGTACATGACCACTTGTCAACATCACTATTTCATCTGTCTCTTGGTCACCTATGTGCTACTTCTGATTCTGTGAGTTTTCATTTTCTGCCCTCAACTATCCTTCTCAACTATTTATCTTGTGATTTCTTACTTCCCTCATTAAGTATCTTCCCCATTGTAGGTTTTACCTTCTAATGATAGCTGCTTTTTCCTTCAAGAGCAAAGTGATTAGGCTCGGCGCCTATGGCTCAACGGGCTAAGGCGCCAGCCACGTACACCTGAGCTGGCCTGCCAAACAATGACGGCTGCAACCAAAAAATGGCCGGGCATTGTGGTAGGCGCCTGTAGTCCCAGCTACTTGAGAGGCAGAAGCAAGAGACTTGCTTGAGCCCAGGAATTGAAGTTGCTGTGAGCTGTGATGCCACACCACTCTATCCAGGGTGACAGCTTGAGGCTGTGTCTCAAAAAAAAGAGAGAAGAGCAAAGTGATTACTTAAAACCACCATGTGGATGTGGATTCTTTGGCTCTTCCTTTCCATTCATCTGTTTTGTGTTTCTCAAGAATTCCTTCCTCACTGCATATTGTTATTTAACAACTTAACTTTTAACTGTGAGCTCAGTACTTTTGTTGGAAATCTGACCTTCATATAATTGAGGAGTTCCTATAGTACGGTTATATATTTTTTGTATATCAAACTGTTTTGAGACCTTATTAATAGATTATTTTCTGGCTTTTAACAAAAGAAATTTCAAGTGACTGATCCCCAGAATAGATGGTTTAAGGTCTCTTGACTCAATGTTTTAGTCTGTACCTTGGTAAGTAATTAATTTAGCATCTTCTGTATCCTGTGTATAAAATTTTATGTGGTATTGTATGATATGACTGTAGATAGCTGATTTTTAAATAAGATGTTATTAGTTTTCCATTATACATAATGTATACTCATGTAAATTGATTATAGACTCTCATTTACAGGACTGCAATTTTTTTTTTTTTTTTTTTTTGAGACAGAGTTTCACTTTGTTGGCCTTAGCAGAGTGTTGAGGCATCACAGCTCACAGCAACCTCCAACTCCTGGGCTTAGGCGATTCTCTTTCCTCAGCCTTCTGTGTAGCTGGGACTACAGGTGCCCTCCACAACACCCAGCTATTTCTGTTGTTGTTGCAGTTTGGCCAGGGCTTCATTCAAAAACCTCTACCCTCAGTATATGGGGCCTGCACCCTACTCACTGAGCCACAGGCGCCACCCTCCCTAATATTTCTTTTTAAATTGTTCTGTTAATTTTATTATAAAGGGTACATTATTAATTTTTGGAGTTTTATTTATTTATTTATTTTGGTAGAGACAGAGTCTCACTCAATGGCCCTGGGTAGAGTGCCATGGCATCACACAGCTCACAGCAACCTACAGCTCTTGGGCTTAGGCGATTCTCTTGCCTCAGCCTCCCGGGTAGCTGGGACTACAGGCCCCCACCACGATACCTGCTAGAGTTATATTTATTTTTATAATAACTATATCAGTGTGTATATTTTCAGTGGAATGAATTGTTTAAAAATCAGCAGGTTGCCCCTATTGCATAACTTTCAGATCTGAAAGTACTATATGAGTATTTAAAAGAAAGATACTGAATATTTAGACAGGATCCTAGGAGACAAGAAATAAAGAAGAAAGTAACTAAGATAAGCAGATAGTTTTCAGCCTGTAGAAAGTAAAACACTGTGGTACCTTGCAATTTCCTAAAAATCACTGATACAATGCACATCTTTAAAATTTTTTGTGAATCTTGGGTGGCACCTTGTGGCTCAGTGAGTAGGGTGCTGGCCCCATATGCCGGAGGTGGCGGGTTCAAACACAGCCCCAGCCAAAAACAAAAAAAATTTTTTGTGAATCTTATATGAGGAATATCATTGCTCAAGACAGTCTTCTGACAGTCTGCTGATCCTATGTGGTTCCTGACAGCAGGCTGTATGAGGCTGGTGTAGACACTTTGAATAGGCTTTTTTATAACATTCAAGACAATTATATTTAGACCTGAGTACATAAATGTAGATAGTAGGAAATAGGTGGTGTTTTTAATACATACTTCAATATAATGATATCTTATTGTGTTGCAGGCTTTACTCATCAGTCTTAAGTATGGTTGCTTTATGTGGCAATTAGGAGATGCTGATACTTGTTTTCAGATCCATAGTATGGAAAATAAAATGAGCTTTGTAGTACATACAAAACAGGCTGGTCTTGTGGTAAAACTGTTAATGAAGCTAAATGGACAGTTAATGCCTACTGAAAGAAATTCATGAAAGGAAAGTAGCTGATACTCAAGCCACCACATTTTGTAATGCAGTTTTTTCCATGAAAGATTTCTTAAAATATTACTTTTGACAAGACGTTTAGTCTCTTGTAATATATACGTATAGTATTACATTGTACAGAATCTGTACTTACATTTGGTGTGTAATATGCCAATTAGTTTTATATAATAATCCTCATAAGCTATTCTAATTTTTGAGAGAAGCACAAAAAAATTATAGATTGATAGTCCACATAATATGAGAAAAATACTAAGCTTTATAAATGGTTATTTTTGGTAAATGGCAAAGAATTTGGAATGGAATGTGATGAGATTAAAGTGTAACTTTGGTATAAAAGAAATAAATAAATGTCTTCATGGCTAGGAAACATGGGTACAATTTGTCATTGGTTTCTGCTAATATATTATTTGGGACATTGGATTGCTCAAAACTCAGTTCTGAATATGTTGTGCCCTTGATTTTCATCTCCATAATTGGCAGTTTTAAAACAGGCCTTTTAGCTGGATATAAAAAAAAATAGTGCCTGCCACCACCATCAAACACATTTGGTGCCCTAATGCCAAGTTAAGCACTGGGGCAGTTACTCGCAGTAACTACTACCAGTAGTACTAGTAAGTACTACTACTGGGGCAGTCTTCCTTGGCCCTATAAAATGCAGTCAAGAAGACAGGCTGTCAGAGTAATAAGGCCTTGTTGGTGGTTAGGAGTCACTTTAAATTCCAGCTCCATAGCACAAAGCTCTCATGACTGTGAATCTAAGTGGTATGATAGACTCTGTCTGCTCAATGCCATTGTGCAGAGAAGTTCCCTAATGCATAAGCTTTTTAATGCTGTAAAATATAGTAACCAAAATTAAATTCAACTTTTTCAGAGGTGAATTAATGGACACCCTGGTCAAATTCTAAGCTTTTTGATGTATAAAACTTTATATATGGAACTATTCCATCAACAAGTGAAGTATAACAAAAACCTGTCTAGATGGATAGTTTGTAATTTCTGCACAAGTCTCTGTTTAGTAAATACATCACTGTGTACCAATCAAGAATCTTGCTCCAATAAAGGAACATAAAGATTTAAAAAAAAAAAAAAAAAGGAGTTGTCGTGGGCCACACGGTAGATACACTTTTGTATTTGCATTTGAGATTCACGGAATAAAAGAAAAAAGGTCCATGCATATTTTTCATGATATCTGCCACCACAGACAAGCCTAAAAAGTCCTCACAAAATCAACATGCGACCTGCAGACCGCAGGTGGGACACCCCTAGATAGAAAGATTGGAACCGTACACCATCATGAAAACAACGTAGAGTTTAGTATGCAGAATGATTATGGTAATGTACTATATTCGGATAACGTATATCAGGCTCAAGTTCCTTCCAAGGAACTAGCGATTACTTTCAGCCTGTATGAGTAATAGGAATGTTCTGTCAGCCGTTTCAGAACTTTCCTGCTACCCATGCAGGCTAAAAGTAATCGCTAGTTCCTTGGCAGGAACTTGAGTCTGATATACGCTATCCGAATATAGTGCACCACTCGTGTCAGAAAGCATATTAAAAAGCCTGTGACTTACTAATGTCCCCAAGGTCAAAATACCACTTTTTGGAAAAGAATATTTATCAGTGATATTTATGGAAGGACTCATCTCCCTCAAACATGCAAGATATAGTTCTGTCAAGTTGCAGAAACCTGTCTCTAAAACCCAAATGGTGCCTGCACATTTTTTGTCCATTCTCTTTGACATTAAGGTTTTCTCTAATTCAATCAACTATCCTCTTTCAGTTATCCACTCTTTCTGCTATATAGACATAGTATTGGACTTAATATGATAGAGGGTGATAGTAAAAATAGGTTTAAAAAAATGGAACCATACCTACGGTGCATCTTTAAGGGTACGTGTGAAATTTACTAGGTGTAGAATATAAATGTCTTAACACAATAACTAAGAAAATGCTGTGAAGACTATGTTAACCAGTTAGATGAAAATATTTCAAATTGTATATAAAACCAGCACATTGTATCCCATGATTGCATTAATGTACACAGCTATGATTGATTTAAAAAAAAAATGCAACTCTTTCCCTCAGTAGGAAGACCAGACATGGTCATATAAAATAATTCTATATAGAAAGAGGAAATAACCCAGTGCCAGGTGATTCATAACAAGTAAAATGCACCTGCAGCAGAAGAGATACCTTTGAGTCAGCATTATCCTTAAGATTTCTTAAAGAAAGAAACAAATTGACCTGGGTTTAATTAAGTATGCAGAATTAAAATAAGCAAAGGAAAAAGGAGAAAATAGAATTGGGGAGGGGGTTGGTTGAGAGGGGTGGCAGAGAAATGGTACATGCCAGACATGTTCAGGACATGGTAAAATACAGGTAGAATCCATTTGTTGACATTTCCCTCACGAAATCATTGATTTCATAACATGCCAAGCCTGACACAGACAAATTTCATGCCAAATGCATCGTGAGCAAGGTAGAGTTGGTGCGAGATTTTGTAGAAAAGATGGAGGAAGATTTTTCTAGGACATGATCACCAGCACACAAATAGAGACCTTCATTCTGCTGATTTCTTCCTTGGAATAATTTTTTATTTATTTTCTTCCATTAATCAGGAGACAGAGTGTTTATTTAGGGGGGACCATGAAAAATAAGGACAGAAAGTCAGATTTCAACCTAAAAGTGGAAGAGTCTTAGAGTTTAAACACTATGGAGACCCGTCTAGAAATTTATAAGTGGAGTAGTAATATGATGAAAAAGTGTTACCTGAAAATCCAGGGGCTAAACTCAGCCTCATTGTCTTGGGACCTGCACAGTCACACAGAGCCAAGGGTTCAGAAGGGCCCTACGTGTGGCTTAGTGCTCAGTTCTCACCATCTTGAAATTCTTAATATCTGAACAAGAAGTGTAGCTTCACTCTACAGTGGGTCCCTCAAGTTCTCTGACTGGTCCTACAGGGGCAGATTGGTGCCCACTCCCCAACAAAACATCTGGCACAGCTGACATATTTGTTTGTGTCTTTCTTGGTTGGTTGGTTGGTTGGTTAGTTGTTTTCAAATAAATGATGCAAAGAGAAATAAAAAAAAAAACTGCAGCTCAGCACCTGTAGCTCAGCAGTTAGGTCACTGATCACATGCACTGGGGCTAGTGAGTCACGAACATGGCCTGAGCCTGCTAAACAAACAAAAATAACTGATCATTGTGGTGGGCGCCTGTAGTCCCAGCTACTTGGGGGGCTGAGGCAAGAGAATCTCTTGAGCCCAACAGTTTGAGGTTGCTGAGAGCTGTGATGCCACACACTCTACCCAGGGTGACGTAGTGAGACTCTGTCTCAAAAGAAAGAAAAAAAAAACAATTGTGCAGAGAAACTTGAAAAGGAAAGATGAGCCTTTTGCAGATGTCCCAATATTAGGTGCTGAGGCTGGACCTAGATGAGGCCATGCAGAGGAAGGATCAAGAAGCAGGACTGAGAGCAAGAAGATGTGGGCTCTAGACCTACATTTCTCACTACAACCAATGTCAACTTTCTGGGGTTTACTTCCTCACTGGAAACCAAAATGGCCACCATTTCCACTGAGAACTTGTCTAATAATAACTTCTCTTCAAGAAGAAAAAGATAACTGAGAAATATTGAAAAGGAAAAAAAATAGTGTCATTTGAAAGTATGTGGAATTTGAGGAAGTAAGGCCCACAGGAGAGGGGAGGGAGAGGGGGAATGACTTTGCCCACAAGGACATCAATAAAGACCGGGAAAGACCAAATCCTTGTAAAAAGCAACTAACCCAGCCCATGATGGTGTCCAAAAGAAAAGAGGCACTCATGGGATTGTCTCTTGAATGGATGGTTCCTTCTTCATACATTTAACAGACTCTACAGTTACATTTCTGGTCACATTTTACCACCAACTTTCTCTTCATTTGTAAGCCCAAGTAAGTCTATTATTCATGGTTTTGGCTTATTTACATTCAACTCATCAATACACATTTTTGTGAAGAGATATTTGATGCTGAAGAATACACATGAGCCATCAAAGCAGTGTACCAAATCTATAAAACCACAGACCCACAGTCTAAACTGAGCATCAGGCCTTTCTACTTCAAAATGGCCTTAAAGTTGGCAATGGGTCCATTTCTCCCTTGAATCTTGTCAGCATCCAAGATTCCTTGAAAGGAATAATAAATATTAATATACATTCAGTAAAAGTTTATTACAGAGGAGATATTGAATCTGGTCTATGGGAATGGAGCCATGTGCCCGATTAAAGCTGCATATAGACTTCTGCGGATCCTCCCTTGCCCTCGGCAGTTCACTCTTAAGGAAGTTTTCTAGCTGTGTTGGTGGCAGAAACTCAAATGTAAATATATGGTCCCTAGCCTGGCATTTTAACTAAATCCTGATAGCCTCATATTTTGTTGGTCTTAAAAAATACAATTGCAACTTTCAATATATCATTGACAACTACTGATTTTGTCAGTATGTTTCATTGCTGTTTCAGAAACAACCACCAAGTTTTCCTGAAAATATTTTAATCTATCACCAACAAAATTCATTAAAATAAAAATTATTTGTTTTGTAGAATTTTAAATCAAGCCTTGAAAGTGGAACAGTACCTGTAGACTATGAAGCCCTCAGGAAATGTCCCAAGTACCCAATTATTATTTTTTCTATACCCCAATGAAATGCCATTTCCAAATTAAAACAACAGTAACCCTGTGTTCATTGCAAATCTTCAGTCCAGTATTAAATATCCAGCCATCTGTGTACCATTTATTATTTTTATTATTTTTATTTATTTTTGTTTTTATTATTAAATCATAGCTGTGTAGATTAGTGCAATCAAGGGGTACAATGTGCTGGTTTCATATACAATCTGAACTATTTCGTCAAACTGATTAACATAGCTTTCATGGCAATTTTTTAGTTATTGTATGAAGACATTTCTATTCTGTATTTAGTAAGGTTCACTAGTACCCTTCTAAGATGCACCATAGGTGTGGCCCCACCAACTACCCTCCCTCTACCCCAATCTGACTCCTCCCCTCCCCTCCCTTCCCCCTTTCCCCATATTCTTATGCTATAGTTGAGTTATAGCCTTCATATGAAAGCCATAAATTAGCTTCATAGTAGGGCTAAGTACATTGAATACTTTTTCTTCTGTTCTTGAGATACTTTACTAAGAAGAATATGTTCCAGCTCCATCCATGTAAACATCAAAGACATAAAGTCTCCATCTTTCTTTAAGGCTGTATAATATTTCATGCTATACATGTACTACAATTTATTAATCCATTCTTGGGTTGATGGGCACTTGAGCTTCTTCCATGATTTAGCAATTATGAATTGGGCTGCAATAAACATTCTGGTACAGATGTCTTTGTTATAATGTGATTTTTGGTCTTCTGGGTATATACCTAGTAAAGGAATTATAGGATCGAAGGGCAGGTCAATTTTTAGATCTCTAAATATTCTCCAAACATCTTTCCAAAAGGAAGGTATTAGTGTGCATTCCCACCAGCAGTGTAGACATGTTCCCTTTTCTCCACATCCACGCCAACATCTCTGGTTTTGGGATTTTGTTATGTGGGCTAATCTTACTGGAGTTAGGTGATATCTCAAAGTATTTTTGATTTGCATTTCTCTTATCATTAAGGATGGTGAGCATTTTTTCATATGTCTGTAGGCCATGCGCCTGTCTTCTTTAGAAAAGTTTC
>CAUYON010038272.1:0-19418 GCA_963573935.1 Arctocebus calabarensis
GGCGCCTGTAGTCCCAGCTACTTGAGAGGCAGAGGCAAGAGACTCGCTTGAGCCCAGGAATTGGAGGTTGCTATGAGCTGTGATGCCATGGCACTCTATCCAGGGTGACAGCTTGAGGCTCTGTCTCAAAAAAAAAAAAAAACAGTAATAATTTTTAAAAAAATGAAAGCAAGGAATTCAATCATAGTCACAAATTTAATAACCTGTACAATTCTAGACTCTCAATCTTCTACCACCCATGGCTTATGCAAGGCAGAAACCAGAAGTTGGCCTGACCCCGCCCTTGGCCCTGCACATCTAATCCATCCTCAAGTCCTGTCAATTTCTCCTCCCAGTCTGTGCTCCCAACACTGCCACCTGAGCTAGGCACTATCTCCAAGGGTTGCAACATCCGCTGGCTCTCATCTCCTGCCTCTTACTGATTCTCTTATCACAGACTGCTATGACCTCAGTTAAGCTTAAAAATGCCTGAGAAAGGCTGAAAAGGCATGGCCTGACTTGTCCTCTCTAGCCACACTGGTCTTCGCGTGGAACCCTAACTTTGACTACCCCCACCAACATGCTTTTGCACAGGATACTCCCTCTGCCTGCAGAATGCGTGGTCTCAGGGATACCTTTCTGACCCCCTCGACACCCACACGTGGCCGTGTCCACCAGGCCTCCCATGCCCCTCTCAGGCATGCCCTGCAGCTGCCGTTCCATACTTCCCCCAGTGGGACTGTTTCCATGTCCGTAATTCAGTAGCCTCAAAACCTCATATAGCAACTCAGTAAATGTCTGTAGAACTAATGGACCAACGGACACAGTCACCGTGCCTCACAGTGATTAAGGCAAACCGCTAATCCTGGTCAGCATTTCTTACTGCCATGTGCAAAATCTTAGCTACCTAATAAAGCACCATCTGCCCCTCACGATGGAGGGGGTGGAAATACATCCCAGGTGTCCAGACTGTGGTGGGCAGGAGTAAAGTGCATTCAGTATACTCAGTAAAATTGGCCCATTAAAATATTTAGTGGAAGCAGCTGTGTACTCTTAGAGAGGCCAAGTAATCTCAGAAATTATCTTAAAATTTTGGCACAGGTAGAACTTCGAATGCAGAGTTTTCCTAATGAGAAGTGAAACTTTTGTCAAATCAGAAAATCTGGTGACAGCACTTTAGAAACAGAGGGCGCTCAAAGGCAGTTGAAGTCTAAGGTTCTTTCTCATAACACCTTTAAGAGATCTCGGCCTCAAGCACAGCTCCTCTTCCTCCCTAAGCTCCACTGCAGTGGTTTTTCTTTCCAATTCCCCTGCCTCCTTTCTACAGTATCTCGATTTATAGAAATCAAGAGTAGGAGAGGAAAGAAAAAGGAGCTCCAGTCACCCTAACATCAAAGGGCACAGGCGCTGCTTCCGGAACCAGCAACCTGAGCACCGCCCCGTACGCCTCTGCTCAGAGCAGGGGACCCACAGGCCAAACAGCACGAGGGAGGTACCCACTGGAACCCCAAATCATCCTTCTTGGATGTCTGCCAGTCACACATGAACAGAGCCCCAAAGCAGCTGTAGGAAAAGCAAAACCAGAAAACACACCACAGCTGCACCTCTCCCCAAGTCATGGGGCTGACCAGACCCTCCTCGCAGCCCTCCAGCAAGATTCCACTAAAATGTCACTTCAGTATTCTGCCCATCCCCCTCTTTCAGAGGTTTTCCTCTTAGTTACCCAGGCTCTTTTCCTCTCTGAAGATACTCTTCCGAGTTTTTTACCTCCCATTTCTGTACTGCCTGTGTCTTCACTCAGATACCAGACACTAACCTCCCAGAGGACAAGCTCTGCCTCACCCGCCAAGCAGGTCACCCTCTTGAGGAATAAACAAACACTTGATCTTTTTAATAAGTGAAGCTTTGCTTGAGAAAACACAGCAAATGATTATTTCACTTTTACTGTTTTCTGAATAAGGTCATCAACTGACTCAGCTTAGATAATCAAAAATACATTGCCTGCCTAATTCAAGGGTGACCAGCTGCAATGGATCAGGTGGAAAGCTGAAATATTGTAATGTGTCCACTCTTTTAGTGTGTTTGCCCCTTAATCCTGAGGTTAAATATTAAATCTCAGGGAAGCCACCTAACATTCTTAGCTAACAGAACATTCTCAGCTTAGGTTTGAATAATTACAATCAATAACCCTTTGTTTAAAGGACACATCCACAGAGTTGTTGGTGGGTACTCCATTTTAACATTTACTGAGACACCAAAAAAAAAAAAAAACCCACACAAACCAAAAGGAAACACTAACAAAACTGGATTCTCCATAAAGCCTTACAAGTACCATATCCAAATATGTGCAAGCTCTAAACTCTTCTCAGTGACCAGTGGGACAGCCCTAATAGAATCCATGTCAAGAATGGATTAGTGGAACACACCTATGGTGCATCTGAGCAGGGTACTGGTGAAACTTATTAAAGGTAGAGTATCAATGTCTTTATATAGTGATCAAGAAAATGCCATGAAGGCTATCTGTAACAGTACAATCAAAACGTTTCTGAATGTATATGAATCGTGCCCTATGATTGCACCAATGTACAGAATTATGATTCAATAAAATTATTAAAAAAAAAAAATGAAGGTTATCACCCTGTTGTGGGGAACACTTCTAGGCTTCCTATGGAATTCCACAAACTGTAGTGATCAAATCCTCTGAGTCTCATGGAGTTTTCATTATTCAAGTAATACGGTCATTCTTGATCTTTGAAAATTTTCTAAACAGCATTAAAGAATATGCTGTATACTAAATGAAGGGGCAGGACGCAGTTTTTCTCCTTCCCAAATCCCACTGTCTTGCCCAGAAAGGTGTCACTGTTGGCAATGCATTTCTAGATGTGTGCAGACTTTAAAGTTCTCTGATCTTCATAGGTGTTACTGTTCTTAGCAGCAAAAAAGAAAGAAATAGCAAGAAAAAGAAAGTAGTTTCTTTTTGAAAAGTACACCAAAATTTGGAGAATTTAGGCATTGTAAGACTGCTGCTTAAAGGTCATGTCAGTGGGAACAACAGAGTAAGAACCTCTGAAAATCTCCATAAAAATCGACAAAAATGACAGCAAAAAAAAAATAGTCAAAATCAACTTTTTCAGAAAAAATTTCTGAAAATTCATCAGGGGCTTACAATAATCCAAGCAATATTTATTTAAGAAAAGCGACTGAATCTTGGAAAGAGCAATGAGCTTTGTTTTATGTTTTAACTTGGCTTCTTCCACTAGACTGTCCTCAGCTCTGTATTAACCTTGACAATCAACACTTCAGCATCAGAGTGAAAATCCACATTCTAGTAGCAACTTGAGAGCAGGTGAGCTTTGGAGCTCTGGAAAGCCCTCCCAGAGAATTGTCATTACTCGGTCTGTCTGGCAGTTGTCTGGAAACTTCCACTGAGGGCTTGACTTTAATTGAAAGGAATGAGAGTTCTCTCAGTGGGAACCCCCTTTCCCTAAGGACAATGGTAATTGTTTAACATCCCTGCTGCCTGAGGGGATGATACTGGGGGGGGGGGGGCGGGGCAATGAGGAAGCTGACCAAAAATGATAAAAGCCGGGAGAGCAAAACATCCATAGCAGGATTTGAAAGCTCTGTCACATTTCTGGGACCTAGACGGCCACATGCCTGTGAAGGGCCGCCCATGTGCCCGGGACTGCCTCAATGCCAGTGAAGACCTGGCCAGGAGAGGGCCCAGAGCTCTCTCCTCTGCCTAAGCTTGAGGCTTTGTGCAAATAGGAAGTGCTGATCAGCCCAGAATGCATGTTAAAATCACCTGAGGAACTTGTCATTCTCTGCTTCTGCTTCCTAGGGAAACACCTGAGGAACTTTTAGCACTACTAAAGCCAGGGTTCCACCCCTAGAGGCTCTGATGCCACTGGTCTGGGCCCGCCCTGGTCATTGGTTTTTTAAGACTCCCCATGTGATTAGAACATCCACCCAGAGTTGAGACCCACCGACTTGGGTTGTTCTCATATTCTTTTTAATTACACGACTAATCCATAACTAAGTTCATGTTCATTTTTCCCCGAGTTCTTAATTTTTAACACATTTTCAAAGTACTTGGAAGAGGGGTTCTTGAACTTTGATGTGCAGCAGAATCACCTGGGGAGCTTACCAAACGGTGTGACATGGTGGTGTCCAGAGAAGAGACCAGTGCACAGTTACTCAGGCCAGGTTGAGTGAGGGCCACACACCTGGGCAGAAGGGTTAGTGTGGGGGCACCTTAGACCCCCAACAGCTTACCCAACATGCAGAGTTCCGTGCTGTATGTGATTCATTAAATTGAGGTAAGATCTAAGAATGTGTTTTGTTTTTTTTTTTAAGTAGCCACTTTTTCCTTTTTTATAGAAGTTTATATTGTGGGATCAGTTTATCTTTATGCAAACGTTGCACAGAATTCCCTCACCCCTTCATCTGGCTTCAGACATCTTATGTAACCATAAGATAGTCAACCATAAGGTACACCAATCAAAACTAAGACATTAACATTAATACAATTCTACTAATTAAACTACAGACTATTTGGATTTCATGAATTTTAAACTATCGTCCTTTTTCTGTTTTAGAATCTACTACAGGATACCACATTGCATTTAGTTCTCATTTTTCCTTGATCTTTCCTTATCTTTTCTGAGCTTGACGCTTTTTTTTTTTTGAGACAGAGCCTCAAGCTGTCACCCTGGAGTGCGGTGGCATCACAGCTCACAGCAACCGCCAATTCCTGGGCTCAAGCAAGTCTCCTGCCTCTGCCTCTCAAGTAGCTGGGACTACAGGCACCCACCACAATGCTTGGCCATTTTTTGGTTGCAGCCACCATTGTTGTTTGGTGGGTGCGGGCTGGATTCGAACCTGCCAGCTCAGGTGTACGTGGCTGGTGCCTTAGCCCATTTAGCCACAGGCGCAGAGCCATGAGCTTGACGCTTTTGAAGAGTATTACTTAGTTATCAGCCAGTGGTTTTCGAAAGGGTATTTACAAAGAAATCTTTTACTTTCAGTTCCCCATCTTAGTTACCTGCCC
This sequence comes from Arctocebus calabarensis, assembly GCA_963573935.1. Taxonomy (NCBI): domain Eukaryota; kingdom Metazoa; phylum Chordata; class Mammalia; order Primates; family Lorisidae; genus Arctocebus; species Arctocebus calabarensis. The sequence goes on from CAUYON010038272.1 coordinate 5,030, forward strand.
TTAAGATAAACAGTGATAACTCTTTTGTTATATATTTTCAATATATTTTTCTGTTTAAAATATCTACACCGCAGGGTGGCGCCAATAGCTCAGTGAGTAGGGCGGCAGTCACATACAGTAAGGCTGGCGAGTTGGAACTTAGCCCTGGCCAGCTAAAACAACGACAACTGCAATACCAACAACAACAAAATAGCCGGGCGTTGTGGTGGGTGCCTGTAGTCCGAGCTACTTGGGAGGCTGAGGCTAGAGGTTCACTTAAGCCCTAGTGTTTGAGGTTGCTGTGAGCTGTGACACCACAGCACTCTATTCAGGGTGACAGCTTGAGGCTCTGTCTCAAAATAGTCTATACTGCAAAGGAAAATAAAATCCTAAGCCTCCTCACTGACTGAATAGACCCCCCTCTTGACCAAGGGGACTCTAGAGAAACCTTAAAACTGAGTTCTATGCCATCACAGGATGGGAGGTCAGACATGTCTTGTTGTAGGCCCTCCCTTACTAGTGGCCATTAGGCTTTTTCCCTGAAGGCCAAACAGATACCAATCTTGTGATCTAGACCAGCATTCATTCATGATAAGAGACCCCCAACCATGGAGGGGTTTTAACCAGTCTGTGGAGCACATACAGAGAAGATTTTTGGGTCCTTGCTTCAACTTTTCAAAAGACGAGGGTGGCCATTGCTGAGCGTGGACCCCACGAAAGGGCATCGAGGTTGATTGCACACGTGCACGCTTCTCCTTTCATAAATACTCGTGACTCCTCCTATAGTTTGTTAAAAATGTGTTTGGTCATGCCAGTCAGTATAAATCCCTGTTCCTGTTGTCCCTACCTTGACCCCCACGTTCCTGGTTTCTGGCTAGGCCTCTGATTTCCAGGCTGTTGGAATGGCCACCCACAGACTGCAATCCTTTATGAAAAAGAAAGCTCTCCTTTCCAAATGTATGAATGTGGTCTGTTTCAGCTAACAACACATAGCATTACAGATGCCGTAGGATAATATAGACATTGTTGGACAACTTGCTTTTATCCTCATAACAGTTTGATTTGGTGATCTTTTACAATTGTATATAGAATGTTTCTTTTAGCATTCTTATACCCTGGAAAGGATAAAGCGTACTCTCTTCTGCAATAGCTGTCATTCAAGGCAGCAGAACCCAAATCCTAAGAGATGGTAATGTAGGGAACACATTTTTATGAATGATGTAGATCTGGGAAATAAATAGATGAAACACACAGAGCAAGTAAATACATGAATTGCCTCATAACCTCTTTATTGTTTACACTTAAAATTTTAAGTGTGGCTCAGCGAGTAGGGCGCCAGCCCCATATACCGAGGATGGCGGGTTCAAACCCGGCCCCGGCCAAACTGCATCAAAAAATAGCCAGGCGTCGTGGTGGGCACCTGTAGTCCCAGCTCCTCTGGAGGCTGAGGCAAGAGAATCGCTTAAGCCCAAGAGCTAGAGGTTGCTGTGAGCTGTGACTCTACAGCGCTCTACAAAGGGTGATAAAAAAAAAAGTCTCTACAAAAAAAAAAGAAAAATTAAATGTGAGTAACAAAAGAAACAAAACAACAGGCTACAAATGAAGTCTTGATCTACTGGGTATAGAGAGGAACTCTTTGAGAGACAGAAATTGTTAGTCTTTGAAACTGTTCCTGGGAAAGTCATTCTAACTCTTACTTCCCCCTTTTCTACATTGGAATTAACTAATTTTACACCAGTGTTATGAGAAAAGTTTTCTAAGTAAATCTTCTTTACATGAATATTTTTGAGTACACATGAATATGAAATGAAAAATGCTTCTTCCACTGAGAACAAAGAAAATGTTTTAACTCGTGTTGATGGATAGAACAGGAACAGATGTGGTCTCCAAAAAAAGACAACACTGTTGTAATCGTTTTTTTTGGTTTTCCAAGAAATGCATTTTTCCTATTCTACCTTGCTGATTTTGGAATGCTTATTTCTCTGGAGGATTTAATTTTTGGAAAAAAGTCTGGCGTGGAAAATAAGGGCCAATCCTAGCAGATGATACATCAGAGAGCCTCATCTGTCACTGGAATATTTATCTGGTCAGACATTATAAGCTGAACACCTAGGGCAAGGAAGACTTCAGCGTGATAACTCATAGCCATCTGGATTTAGTATTCTGACCTTGAAACAAATATATACAACTAAAGAATAAAATATTTTATTTTTCAAAATAGAGGTCTTGGTCTGGGCCTGTTACTCTGGATCCTTAAGCTACAACATGGTGGTCCTAAGAAATCAATGGATTAATGGATTTGTTACTTAAGTAACTTTAGTTAAATTTCCATAAGAAAAACTTATTTCCTCCTGGCACAAACTCCACTCCTAACCTCAGCCAATTTCTATGCAAATCCATTCCTATGTCAGCCAGGGTTCTCCAGTGAAATAAAACCCAATAGAATAGATAGATGTAGCTCTGACATGGATATAAATGAAAACATAAAGTGATTATTAAAAATAAAAAGCTCACATGATTGTGGGGCCTGGCAAGTGTGAAATTTGTAGCACAAGCAAGTAGGCAGGAAACAAACAAAAATTGAATCATGCAGGCTTGAGTTCAAAATCTGGTGGCCAGGCCAGCAAGCTGGAAACTCAGGTGGTAGTTCAGGACTTAACGCTGCAATCTTGAGTCAGAATTTCTTTATTTTGGGAAACCTCAGGTTTTGCTTTTAATTTATTCCACAGATTCAAGTGGCCCATTCACATGCTAAAGGGTAAGCTCTTGACTTTATTTATTTATTTGTTTGTTTTTAATTTCAAAGTATTAAGGAGATACAAATATTTTTACTTGTGGATCAATTTTGTAATGCTGAGTCACAGCTGGTTTTTTTTTGTTGTTGTTGAGTCAAATACACATAGATCATGAATACATTTATGCATATGTGGGGTACAATGTGTTGATTTTTTTATATACAATCTGATGTGGTTACATCAAACCAATCAACATAGCTTTTGCCTCGTTTACTTGATTATTGTGTTAAGACGTTTATGTTCTACACTTGACAGGTTTGACTTGTACCCTTGCAATATGCTCCATAGGTGTGGTCCTGCCTTTTACCCTCCCTCTATCAAACCTCCCCCCCTTCCCACTCCATTTCTCTCCTTCGTCCTGGGCTATAGTTGTGTTCTATCTTTCATAACAAAGTGTGAGTAAATATAAGTAGGTTTCATAGAGGTACTGAGTACATTGGATAGTTTTCCCTTGATCCTTGAGATACTTTACTCGGGAGAATATGTTCCAGGTCCCTCCATGTAAACATAAAAGAGGTAAGGGCCCATCTTTTTTAAGGCTGCATAGTATTCCATGGTATACATATACCAGAATTTATTAATCCTTTCATGGATCGATGGGCACTTGGGCTTCCTCCATGACTTGGCTATTATGAATTGAGCTGCAATGAATAATCTGGTGCAAATATCTTTTTTGCAAAGTGATTTTTGGTCTGAGTCACAGTTTTAACACCCAAATAGTGTTCATTGTATCTGTTAGGTAAATTTTTGCCCCCCCTTTCCACCCTCCACCCAACTTGATTTCCACTAAGTTTTGCTTCCCTCTGGGCACGTGTGTGCTCACAGATACTTCCGATTTAATAGCCAATACATGTGGTGTTTGTTTTTCCATTCTTCAGATATTTCACATAGGTGAATGGTCTCCAGTTCCATCCAAACTGTTCCAAAAGACATTAACTCATCTTTTTAATGGCTGAATAGTACTCCATGGTCTACATACGTATACCCAATTGTATTAATCCATTCACAAATTGATGGGCAATGGGGTTGATTCCACATCTTTGCAATTGGTGAATTGTGCTGCAATAAACACATTCTAGGGCAGGTGTCTTTTTGATTGAAAAAACTTCTTTACCTTTGGGTAGATACCCAGTAGTGGGATTACTGGATTAAATGGTATACCTACTTTTAGTTCTTGGAGGATTCTCCATTCTATTTTCCTGAGAGGTTGATTTCATTTGCAGACCTGCGAACAGTGTGTAAGTGTTCTTTTTTGTGTCTATGTCAGCCTCTATTGTTTTTGGGCTTCTTTATTTATTTATTTTTTTCTTTTTGCAGTTTTCGCCTGGGGTTGGGTTTGAACCCTCCACCTCTGGCATATGGGGCTGGCACCCTACTCCATTGAGCCACAGGCGCTGCCCCAAGGACTTCTTTATTTTTATTATTTTTTTTTAATTAAATCATAGCTGTGTATGTTAATGCAACTATGGAATACAATGTGCTGGTTTTATATATAATTTGAAATACTTTCATCAAACTAGTTAACATAGCCTTCACAGAATTTCTTAGTTATTGTGTTAAGACTTCTTAATAAAAGCCATTCTCGGCTCGGCGCCTGTGGCTCAACGGGCTAAGGCACCAGCCACGTACACCTGAGCTGGTGGGTTCAAATCCAGCCCGGGCCCGCCAAACAACAATGACAACTGCAACCAAACAATGGTGGGGCGTTGTGGCAGGTGCCTGTAGTCCCAGCTACTGGGGAGGTGGAGGCAGGAGACTCGCTTGAGCCCAGGAATTGGAGGTTTCTGTGAGCTGTGATGCCATGGCACTCTACCCAGGGTGACAGCTTGAGGCGCTGTCTCAAAAAAAAAAAAAAGCAATTCTCATTGAGGTGAGGTGGTATCTCATTGTGGTTTCAATTTGCATTTCCCTGATGATTAGTAAAGTTGAACATTTTTGCATATATTTATCAACCATTTGCCTATCTTCTTTTGAAAAACTCCTGTTCAGCTCAGCGCCGGTAGCACAGTGGTTATGGCGCCAGCCACATACAGCAAAGCTGGCAGGTTTACACCTGGCCCAACAATGACAACTGCAACAAAAAATAGCTGGGCATTGTGGTGGGTGCCTGTAGTCTCAACTACTTGAGAGGTTGAGGCAAGAGAATTAAGCCCAAGTGTTTGAGGTTGCTGTGAGCTGTGATGCTACAGCACTCTACCAGGATCACAGCTTGAGACTCTGTCTCAAAAGAAAAACTTCTGTTCATGCCTTTTGCTCACTCTGTCTCAAAAGAAAAACTTCTGTTCATGCCTTTTGCTCACTTTTTAATTGAGTTGTTTGCTTTTTTCTTGCTGATTTGCTTGAGGTCTTTTTAAATTTGGGATGATAACCCTTTGTCTGATGCATAGCTTCTGATTATTTTCCATTCTGTAGATTGTCTATCTGTTCTGTTGATGACTTACTTAGTTGTGCAAAAGTAAATCTCATTTATTTTTGTTGTTGCTATAATTGCTTTTAGGGGTATAAGTCATAATTTCTTTCTTTCTTTTTTTTTTTTGCCTAGGCTGATATACAGAAGTATTATTATTTTACATTTTCTTCTAGAATTTCTGATGACTTTATGACTTACAGTTAAGTCTTTTACCCATCTTGATTAATTTTTGTGGGCAGTGAAAGATGAGCATCTTGTTTTATTCCTCTATATGTAGCTAACAATTTTCCCAGCACTGTTATTGAATAGGGCTTCTTTTTTGCAGTGTGCATTGTTGTTTGCTTTGTCAAAGATCAGTTGGCTAAAGGTAGATGGTTTTATATCTGGGTTCTCTATTCTGTTCCGTTGGTCTATGTCTTTATTTTTGTACGAATACCATGCTGTTTTGGTTACTATGCCCTTATAGTGTAAAGTCTGGTGTTCTGAACAGGTATTGTAATGCCTATAGATTTTTTTCTTTTTGCTTAAGATTTATGTAATTATTTGGATTCTTTTATGGTTCCGAACAAAGCACAGATTTTTTTTTCTACACTACATCTGTGAACTGTGACATTAGTATTTCAATGGGGATTGCGTTGAATTCCTAAATCACTTTGGGTAGTATGGACATTTTAACAAGGTTGATGCTGCCTATCCATGAGCATTATATATTTTCCCATTTGTTTATGTCCTCTGCAATTTCTTTTCTCAGAGTTTCATAGTTCTCTTTGTTGAGATCTTTTTATCTCTTTGGTTACATATATTCCAAGATATTTTATTTTCTTTGTAGCTATTGTGAATAGTATTGAGTCTTTGATTGACTCTAAGTTTGGCTGTTATTGGTATATAGAACTGCTACCAACTTATATATATTTATTTACTTATATTATTATTTTTTTTGAGACAGAGCCTCGAGCTGTCACCCTGGATAGAGTGCTGTGGCATCACAGCTCATAGCAACCTCCAATTCCTGGGCTCAAGCGAGTCTCCTGCCTCCGCCTCCCAAGTAGCTGGGACTACAGGCGCCTGGCACAACGCCCGACCATTTTTTTTTTTTGGTTGCAGCCGTCATTGTTGTTTGACTGGATTTGAACCTGCCAGCTCAGGTGTACGTGACTGGTGCCTTAGCCCATTGAGCCACAGGCGCCGAGCCTATTGATTTTTTTTTTTAATCCTGAGACTTTGCTGAATTTATTTATCAATTCTCCAGTCTCTTGGTGGAGTCTTTGGGGTTTTCTAAGATCATATACTTAGTGAAAAATGATAGTTTGACTTTCTCTTTGCTACTTTGGAAACTTTTCTTTTTTTTGATTGTTGTTCTTTCTCCTGCCTGATTGCTCTAGCGAGGACTTCTAGTACTGTGTCGAATAGAAGTGGTGACAGTGGGGACTCTTGCCTTGTACCTGGTTCTTAGGGAGAATGTTTTCAACTTGTTACCATTCAGCATTTTGTTGGCTCTGAGTTTGTCATAAGTGGCTTTTATTATTTTGAGATATGTTCTTTTTATGCCTAGACTATTGAGAGTTTTTATAATGAAAGGTGCTGGAATTTATTGAATACTTTTTCTGCATCTATTGAGATAAGCATATGGTCTTTGTGCTTCTGTTTATGTGGTGAATCACATTGATTTATGTATGTTGAACCATTCTTGTATCCCTGGGATGAAGCTCACCTAGCCATTATGTCTGTTTTTTTTTTTAATGTGCTTTTGAATTCAGTTTGCTGTATTTTATTGAGAAGTGTTGCATCTATATTCAAAGGGATACTGGTCTGCAGCATCTTTTTGTGTGTGTGCTTTCCTGGCTTTAAGATCAAAATGATGCTGGCTTTACGGAACGAGTTGTGGGGGAATTCCCCCCTCCTTCATATTGTAGAATAATTTCTCTATTGTGGGTCTTTTTTGTAGGTCTGCTAGAATTTAGCTTTCGATCCATCTGTTCCAGAGCTATTTTTTGATGGAAGATTTTATATTACTGCTTGGATTTCTCTCCTCGTTATTGGTCTGTTCCAGATTCTGTTGCTTCTGACTGAATCTCAAGAGGTTGTGTATTTCGAGAACTTGTCCATTTCTCCTACATTTTCTAGCTATGTGCATAGAGATTTTTATAGTATTTATGGATGATGTTTTGAATTCCTGGGGCATCAGTTGTAGTGTCTCTATTTTATTTCGGATTGAATTTGTCTGAGTTCTGTCTCCCGCCAAACCTTTTTTGTTTTGTCCCTCCTTCACGTGATTTCTTTGTATTTCATTTCATTTAGATCTGCTCTGACAATAGTTATTTCTTTTCTTCTGCTGGCTTTGAATTTGCTTTGCTCTTCCTTTTCATTTTCTTTTGGTTTATTTATTTATTTAAAAGAGTCTCATTATGTTGCCCTCAGTAGAGTGGTATGATATCACAGCTCACAGCAACCTCAAACTCCTGGGCTTAAGTGATTCTCTTGCCTCAGTCTCCCAAGTAGCCGAGACTACAGGTGCCCACCACAATGCCTGGCTATTTTTTTTGTTGCAGTTGTTTAGCTGGCCCAGGCCAGGCTCAAACCCGCCACCCTCGATCCATGTGGCTGGCGCCATAACCACTGTGCTACAGGCGCCAAGTCTGCTCTTCCTTTTCTAGTTCCTAGAAATGTGACATTAGGTTGTTAATTTGTGATCTTTCTGTGCTTTTAATGTAGATATTTAAGGCTGTGAACTTTTCTTTTAGGGCAATTTTGCTGAACTCATAGATTTTTGATAGTTTATACCCCCTTTGTCTTTCAAAAAGTCTTCTGTTTTCCCTCTTAGTCCCATTCTTTATCCAGTAATTATTTAGCAGCAGGTTAATTTTTATGACTTTGTGTAGATTTGAGTATTTCTCTTGTGATTGATTTCTAATTTTATTCTAGTGATGGTATGATTTTTATTTTATTTTTTAATTTATTTCTCCCTGTATATTTTGTGGTCTAAGATATGATCTGTCTTAAAGAATGTCCCACATGCTGCTAAGAAGAATGTATATTCAGTAGTTTTTGAATGGAGTGTTCAATAAATGTCTGTTAGGTACATTTGATCTGGAGTCTGGTTTAAGTTCATTATTTATTTTCTGTTTTGATGATTTGTCCAGCTCTGACTGTGGGCTTGAGGTCCTTGGCAATTACAATAATGCTGATTATTTCTGTGCTTAGCTCCAGTAAAACAACTGGCTTTATTTATCTAGACACTCCTGTGTTAGTTGCATATATCTTTAGGATTATTAGGTCTTATTGAATTGCTCCCTTTGCCATTATATATTAATACTCAATGTCTTTCTTTTTTTTTTTTTTATTTTTATTTTGAGACAGAATCTCACTGTGTCACCCTGGGTAGAGTGCCGTGGCATCACAGCTCACAGCAACCTCAAACTCTTGGGCTTAAGCAATTCTCTTGCCTCAGCCTCCCAAGTTGCTGGGACTACAGGTGCCCGACACATGCCCGGCTATTTTTTGTTGCAGTTGTTGTTTAGCTGGCCTGGGCTAGGTTCGAACCCACCGACCTTGGTGTATGTGACTTGAGGCATAATCACTGTACTATGGGCACCGAGCCCTCTTTGTTTTTCTTTATATTTGTCTGCTTAAAATCAATCTTATCTCATATAAAAGGGCTGCAATAGTACTCTTTTTATTTCCATTTGTGCGGAATATTTTTTTTTTCTATCTTTCACATTGAGTCTGTGTGTATCCTTGTGGTTTGTATGTGGTTCCTGGAGACAGCAGATACTTCCGTTATGTTTTTTTCATCCATCGAGGCAGCCTGTGTTTTGAGAGAAGCGCTCAGTCCATTAACATTTACTAATGGAATTGATACGTGGGATGTTTCTGTTCACCATGTTGGGTAGTATCTTACTGCTTTCTTTACCCTGTTGTGCTATTGTTTTATATGAATTGTGGGTTTTAGAGGTATTTGGGGGATGATTTTACATTGGTGGGTGTCAGTCATGCTGATTTATGTATAATGCAGTTCTTAGTATTTCCTACAGGGAAGATATAGTCATAGCAAATTGCATCAGTGTGTTATTGTCTAGAAAAGATTTAATTTCTTCATCAATGGTGAAACTTAATTTTACAGGTACAAAATTCAAAGCCGGCAGTTTTTGCATTTAAGAAAGTTGAAGATGGGGCTCCAATCCCTTCTGGCTTATAAGGTTTCCACTGAGAAGCCTGCAGTTAGTTTGATGGGTTTTCCTCTGTAGGTTATTTGTTACCTACATCTTGCTGCTTGCAGAATTTTCTCCTTCATTTTGCCTTTAGCCAAGTTGATTACTATGTGTCTTGGAGATATTCTATTTGTTATTAGTCTTCATAGTGTTCAATGTCTGTCTTATATCTCTATATCTCAATCTTTGGAAGTAGCAGGGAAATATTCCTCAATAATTTCATCAAATACATTTTCCATGCTTTTAATTCTTTCTTCTTCTCCTTTAGGGATACCTATAATTTGAAGGTTCATTCACTTTTCATAGTCCCACATCTCTCTCAGTGGTTGCTCAGACCTTTTTATTCTTTTCTCTGTCTCTTTGAATGACTGGGTCATCTCAAGTGCCTTCTCTTCAAATTCTGAGATTCTTCCTTCTCCTTGGTTTAGTCTGTTATGAAAGCATTCTGCTATGTTTTGAAATTCCCTAAATGATTCTTTCATTTCTTTAAGTTCTGTTATATCCTTTCTTGTGCTGTCTACCTCTTTGACAGCTTTTTCATTGATTTTCTGAAATATCTTTTTGGCTTCTTTGTGTTATTTTTCAACTTTAATTTCATTTACCTCACTTGCCAACCATATTCTGAATTCCATTTTTGTTATTTTGACAATTTCCTTGTGTGTGGAATCTACTGCTGTGGCTCCGTTGTGATTCCCTAGGGTGTTAAACTATTTTGTTTTGTCATGTTGCCAGGGTTCTTTTGCTAGTATCTTCTCGCCTGGTTCCTTTTTTCTTGGCATTCTGTGTTTACAGGATTGCAGGAAACCTGTTCTCCTTTGCTAGAAATTCTCCTGTTTAGTTAGAGGAAAGGAAGGACCATATCTGGAAGTTTTGTGTCCTACTCTGGAATGTTGAACTATAGGACACCTGTTCTGTTTTAACCTGTTCCCCTGTGATTGCCACAGTTCAAGCCAATACTGGATGATCTTTATGTGGGGTGGAGGGATGTTCCCCAGATCAATGTTGGAAGTTTGAATTGGGGGCTGTATGTGACCCTCTCCATGGTGACTGCTTTTGTAGCAGGCCTGCTCTGACCAGGATCACCCAGTGGAGGTGATAGTGGCAGCTGAAAGAATCTACTTAGACAGTGGTCATGGATGACTTGACTGGGCATTTGCATAAACCAGGTCCAAGAGGAAGGCCTGTTGGGTAGGAGGTCTTGCTTGAAGTATTGAACATCGGGGAGGCTCTTCCAGACCCACAGTAGTTGTGTAGACTCAGAGGTGGGGTCTTGGGGCCCAGCCACAACTCGGCAATCTTAGGAATTGTGTCACAGGCCCACCCGGGGCCCTGGAGCTACAGGGACTGAGCCTCAGGGTCAGACAGAGCAATAGGTTCAGAGCCAGCTCTGGGGATTACGGAAGAGCACCACATAGGAGGAGGGCTACTCCACTGATGGGAAGACTACTGATGGCTAGTCATGCAGAAAGAGTTTGTCTCAGCAGCCCTGGGACCATGTAGGCAGCCTGCAGTTTCTGGCCAGCCAAGGCTGGCCACTTGGGACCTGCTGAGGTAGATACAAGGCTTCTAAGGTGGTCCATGGAACATCTGAATCTCTTCCTCTGCTCAGATCCCGTGCAAGGGTGGAGGTATGGTCAGTCCCCAGTCACAGAGCACAACATGGGTGAACAGCTGTTCTTACTGCTGCCTTCCCAACTCAGTGGATGTAATGCTAAGGCTACTACTGAAAGGCTGGGTCCTGAGCAGACCTAGCAGCAGGGCAAACAGGATGGTGTTGACTGCAGAGAGATTGGCAGCCACAAGCTCTCTGCTGGCACCTGTTCTCTACTGCAAGGTCTCTGCACAAATTCTAAGCAGCTGCCAGATCAGCACAGATGTCTGAAGTGGAGGAGTGAGACCCCTTACAGCTCAATTTGCCTGCTACTTTTTTTTTTTGAGACAGAGCCTCAAGCTTTCACCCTGGGTAGAGTGCCGTGGCATCACAGCTCACAGCAACCTCCAATTCCTAGACTCAAGCGAGTCTCTTGCCTCTGCCTCCCAAGTAGCTGGGATTACAGGCGCCTGCCACAATGCCCGGCCATTTTTTGGTTGCAGCCGTCATTGTTGTTTGGCGGGCCCGGGCTGGATTCAAACCCGCTAGCTCAGGTGTACGTGGCTGGTGCCTTAGCCCGTTGAGCCACAGGCGCCAAGCCTGCCTGCTACTTCTTATTCCTCTCCTAAAAAGTTGTGCCCCCTCATGCTGCTTCTATTCTGCTCTCTTCCTCTCTTCCCAGGTTGTGAATTACATTAATTAATATAATTCTAAGGGGTTAGAAGATTTTTATCCTTTGTTTTTTTGCTTGTGAGTGAGTGAGAATTGGTCATGCCTTGTTTGATTGATTTAGTAGATGCTCTAACAGGCTTTACAGTTGTTCTCCCCATCAGTTGGTGATACTTGTAGAAAATAGCTAAGCTCCTTTACTTAATGTCAAATGATTGTAGATGTTAACCACGTGCACACAATAATAACTTCACAACAACACCTAGATTACTGTTTAATTAAATAACTAGTATCTGTAGCTAAGACAAATTGATACATTAAAATTAACTATCACGTCCCTTGCCAAAATAAAAGCAGAACAAAGCTAAATAGGGCATATTGATAAATTCTAAAATAGGATACTTACTTCCTCCCCGTTGGAAAAAGCAGTACACATTCCTAACAACAGTGATCAATATTTTTATTTTATTTATTTTATTTTATTTTTGGTTTATTATTATTATTATTATTGAGACAGAATCTCATTGTATTGCCTTGGGTACACAGCTCACAGCAAACTTAAACTCTTGGGCCTAAGTGATTCTCTTGCCTCAGCCTCCCAAGTAGCTGGGACTACAGGCGCCCGCCACAACACCCAGCTATTTTTTGGTTGTAGTTGTCATTGTTGTTTGGCGGGCCCAGGCTGGATTAGAACCCGTCAGCTCCAGTGTATGTGTCTGGCACCCTACTGAGCTACAGGCACCGAGCCTGTTGTTAATGGTAAAAATATCACTAGTATCAACAAATTGTTAATGTAGTTGAGTGTGGATAATAGGAGGCACAATCACATTTCTGGTGATCTAATTATATGCATAATACCACATTTGGGGAGACAATAAATGAGTGGGTTACTATTCAGATTAGCTTAAAGAATGCTAGCTTTGGAAGAGGTCTTAGCAATCAGTAGTCCAGAAGGATCTGTAGAAAATAGTTCCTGAGGATATTAGTTAAGTGTTATTAAGAAGAAGAAACCAAATTTTAATATGCCCATTATAAAACATTAATCATAACCAAGTCAGTTCTCTTAATCCTAGGTGATTAATTCTATTCTTTTTTGTTAAATTAACTTACGAGTCTACTTTCATGGGATTGGCCGCTTCAGGAGAGAACTGTGGGAGTTCTAACTCAGTTTTCACCAAGTCTGACAGGTGTCTGATCTTTTTGTAACAATGAGGTCAGCTTTGTCTGGCAAGTCTAGAACCATGAGTCTACTTTCTTATAGAGTCAAGTAGTTTATAATTCCTTGCTAAAGATATTTTGAAATTTTTTTCAGAACTTCTGATCTGTAGTTAATGGCAAATATCTTTGGGGAAGTGTAAAGGAAAGGCAAAAACCTTCTATTGAATGGCTCTGGTTATTATGTTATATTAGAATTATTACGACAAAGAAAAATGGAATCTTGTATTAATATACATGATTTATTCCTATCTGTACCTTTACCTTGAAGCAACAGACAGTGTGTCTATCCTTTTGAAAATATTTGCTAGATGACAAAACACTGCCTGCTAATTTGTCCTCACATAGGGGTCAGAAGATTGGTGACCTTTGTTTTTTGATCTTATCTTTATGTGTGGCTACTTTAATACTTTAATAAACTTATTTTTGCCATGAGGTGAACCTTTGTGTGGCACAGATTTTTGTGGTTATTCCCTGTCATTTCAACATAATTCACTCAGTTTGGTAGTATAAAGTGCTCTAGGTTGCAATACATGGAAAAGAAGTGAACAAACAAAAATATCACTGACAATCTCCCCTTCTGCCTTCTTTTCCATATTAGTCAGGGTCTTCTAGAGATACAGAAATAATATGGTATATGTGTGTATATGTAAAATAGTTGGCTATTTGAAATTACACATGACCTTTAAGGACAACCTGTATATATATGGAGAGAGAGATTTATTTTAAGGAGTTGGCTCACAAGATTATGGGGGCTGGTAAGTCCAAATTTTGCAGTACAACCCAGCAGGCTGGAGACCCAGGGAAAAGTTGCTGTTGAGGTCCTGAGTTCAATGCAGTCAGTGTAGAGGTAATATTCCTTTTATTTTCTTTTTGGAGGACTTTAGTTTGTTTCTCTCAAGGCCTTCAACTTAGTGGATGAAACCAAACTGCATGATGGCGGGTAATTTGCTTTACTCAAAGTCTGCTGATTTAAGTTAATTCCATCTAAAAAATATCTTCCCATCTTCCCAGCAACATCTAGACTGGTGTCTGACCAGACATCTGAGCGCCAGAGACTAGCCAAGCTGACACATGATTTAACCTTTACTTTTTCTTACTCCAGGGGACCATCCTGGAAAGCCCTGGGATACAGCCACTGCAGTGTGGAGATTTTTCTAAGCTGCCTAAGCAGGGCCTTAATGGTTCATCAGTCTGTAGGGCAACTCTAAACAAGGTGTACCTGTATGAATTTGATGGAATCAGTAAGTGAATAGAAAAAAAAAAACAATTATTATTCTAAGTACCTGTTCTAGGCCCTAGGCCTATTGTAGAGGGAAAAAAAACCAGATGAGGTCTCACAAAATTTGCTTTCCAACAGGTAGAATCCTTTTTTTTTTTTTTTTTTGAGACAGAGCCTCAAGCTGTCACCCTGGATAGAGTGTGGTGGCATCACAGCTCACAGCAACCTCCAATTCCTGGGCTCAAGCGAGTCTCCTGCCTCCGCCTCCCAAGTAGCTGGGACTACAGGCGCCCGCCACAA